>VOMN01088287.1:0-14863 GCA_014899125.1 Orchestia grillus
TGTGTCAGGGGGTGGTGTGTCAGGGGGTGGTGTGCCAAGGGGTGGTGTGTCAGGGGGTGGTGTGTCAGGGAATGGTATGGTGATATACCAGTGCTTGATGCTGACAAAAAAAGGCGGCCACCCTCAAAATTTGGATTTTTTAAAGTAGCCCCAAATTTTTTCTCCTGGTGCAAAGTTCCATGTTAAGACTGTGTGACTGGAAAATTCATAAATTCATACGGAAATGACTGACTACCAGCAAGTTTTAGATAACAAGCGGATAATGTACAATGGCTCAATTGAGTGTTCAGTGAGTCAGCATTTCCTCTGCATTTCCCAAAATGAGTTACAATAAACAATAAATTTCAATGCCGTGAAGGAAACAAATGATTCAAAACATTTTTTAAGCTGAGTCTTGTTCTTGAGAGTTATAGTTATAAAGGGAAAATTGCGATTAAATGAGACATAGATAGATAAAATAAGAGATGCAGAATGTATATAGGTGAACGAGTAAGAACAAAAATCGTCAAGGCTCATAAAACACGAAATGATATAGAAACCTATGAATAAATGTAACATATGCATGTATTATATTCTTAAAAGGATTAATGTCTTCATCATTAAGAAATATATTAGGAAAGTGTGAACGAAATAAAATGATTTGAGAGAGAAATAAGCTGTGCATTTCCAATGAATTTCTTCGGGAGGAGACCACAAGACTTAAAGTCTACTTGGTGACTTAATAGATCAGGAAATCTGTGAAATAATTGAAAGTTTGGGACAACTTATCGGTAATTTAAACTTTTTACTGACCTATGCAAGAACCGCAAAGTTTCAGAGGCCTCGCTTTTTTTAAAGTTCATCATTGCTGCGATTCTTACAGTCGACCTGAGAATATATTTCTTCCAATGTCTAGTCAACGATGGATCCAAAGAAGTTGCGAGTACGATTTCCTCCGGCGGACTGGCCGATTGCATCAGTAAAAACGCGGGCTCTGGTCTATTTGTGGCAGCTGTAATGACGAACAATCTCGGAAGTGAGGGAACTGAGAAGCCTCTTTTTTCATTGTTAGAAGTACTCCTCGCAAATGAAGCACGTAGCCACGCTGAAGCGAAATACTCAAGCACATACGTTGATTACTTCTACTTTTTTAGGGAAACGTACTCAGAATTTGTCCTTCGTATTAACATTGACTTGAATGTGCTCCCGAAAATCACTTCTGGATTTTTGCCTTCTTAGGGACTCTCACCCAAATTACTACAGGTGACGAAATTTAATAATCGACAAAAATAGATAAGAATCTTTAGGGGATATGTTCAAAATTCTGCCGAATTTTTTTCGTGTACTACATGCCCAATTCACATATTTACCTACGTACACTCCTTATCGGTGCTGTTAATTCACCTCAGATAAAGATGGGCTTTCAGGACTTCTATCTATCGTGCCCATTTTGTATCTTTCAATTTTCACACCTTCTGGAAAGTCTCTTGTTTGCATTTCCATTCTTTTTATTCTTAATTTACTGTTTCTTTCCGCTAGGGATCCTGTGTGGGAACAAACCTTGAGCATAGATTCCTCATTTACAGCAGTCCATGCTAAATGATCCCTTCTATTTCGGTGCAACATAGTCCGAGTCACTGAAGCGCTGTAATCTATACCGCTACCATTACTACGAATACTACTAATACTACCACTACAACTACTACTACTATTACTACTACTACTACTTCTGCTACTACTACTGCTACTGCCACTTCTACTACTACCACCATCCTTACCCTACATTCTTATATGTATACTCTGCCCTTTAATTTTCGCATACCCAACTCACCTAATAATCTCTACTTAGTATACAGCATTTCCTACACGCTTAATTTACTCTATTTACCCAACCTGCACTGTACACCTTACTCACGTTACATATGCTACTTATCCTATTTACCCATTTATGTTATATACCCTACTTCCCCTACTTACCCACTTATGTCACGCACCCTACGTGCGCTTATAGCCTACTTTCCTTATTTACCCTACTTACGCCACAAACCCTACTTCTCCCATATGCCTTGCTTACACTATAGACTTTATCTGCGCTACATACCCTACTTTCCCGGTTTACCCTTCTTACGCCATACACCCTACTTACCCTATATGCCCTACTTCCGTTGTATGCCCAACTTATCCTATGTGCCCTACTTGCGTGATATGCCTTACTTACCCTATTTATCCTGCTTACGCTACATATCCTATCCTACTTACCCAGTTTACTCTACACACATTACGTACATCACTTGTTGAGACCACAATAATTAAATCCTAGATGGTCAGCAAAAGTTATCTCGTCGTAGGGAACTAACACAAGTAGGCCTCGACCTAGACGAGTTTTATAAAAAAGGCCTTTATCACACGGGTAGACATCGAGGTGCAACTTACTCCATCTTTTTGGGATTTGCGTGGGCTGCTAGTTTTTCTGCAGCTCCTGCCAGCGCCGAGATGCCTAATCAGGGCGAGCAGCGGGCAGGCATCTTCGATTCTGCATAGAAGTAAGAGAACGCAGCATTATTCATTATAGTCTCGCTTAAAAGTGGACCCACAGATGTGCAGGGTATGAAAAAGTAGGGGCCCGAGCACGGAACCTTGTGGAACACCCTGTGAGATAAGGTTAACTGCCTTGTTTATTGTGAAATTGATCTTCCTGCTAATATTAAATGAGGAAGATTTTACTCTGGAATGAAAATGTCCCCTCATTCGTTTCTTTCGTTAGAGAATTTGATTCTCATCACTCTCAAACTTTCAACTTTCGAATTTCATTAACAATTGTTCATAAACAAGTATCATTTTCTAAGCAAAACATTCTAAATATACGACTTAGAGCACATAAAATCTTGCCCGTTGAATAATTATTTTTAATAATCTCAAAAAACATTTGACCATTTCCAGTTCAAGACGAAACAAATGCTCGTTTGAGGCATTGAAAAAGCTCTGAATTTTCCCATCATGTGGAGGCTTCAAAAAATATTCAAAAATGTTCACCTCAAGCGATGCTGACAGAATTTTATTTCAGTAAAATAAACTGAGCCAAATTTGGTCAGCATCCAATAAACTCTTTTTATTCTTACCAATCAATCAAGCCCACTCGTGCATCAGCCACTTACTTCAATACCTTTTCAACTGAGATTTAAACGCAATTCACTTGAAGGGTTCTCAAATTGCGGAAGTTGGACGAGTTATAGAGAATATAATTCTCTATGGGCGTGCGCCGGAGTCTCATAACAAATACGTGAGATGTGCGTGTTGCAACACCGTACTATCATAGTACATCGTTTCAAAAATAGAATAAAATAAAATATACACTCAAAAATATGCACTGTAACTATTGACGACTTATCACAGCGCCAGAGTGCCCGAAAGAAGGATGATTTAGAAAAACGTTGTGGAGTTTTCCGGACGATAATCGTCTGTTAAATCATCTCGTGATGTTGACGCGGATGTATTCATCGTTGCCCTTGAGTAAATCAGCAACAATGGAGCAGAGACCTCTGTTTGAAGGAAATACATACAAAGAATATAGTTCAGGAAGGAGTGAGGGTGTGCATAAGTTAGTCGTCACAAATTGAAGCTCAAGAACTCCTGTCTTGAAAAGCGTTGTTGCTTTTCTTCAGTGAATTTTCTTTTTTCAAGTGCAAAACCAATGCAACAATGACAGAAATTTTCAATGTGGATTCTATATCTCACTGAGTTAAACTAAAGTAAAAGAATTGAAATCACTGTGAAATGCACTTTTTTGCCACTAGGTGGCGCGCCAATGTCTTGTTGCCTAACGCAGCCGAGTCAGACGAAGCGTTCTTCGGCCAATCCGCAACGAGACCCTCTATATTGATCCTTACCTGGTGCAGGTGGTCAGTGTCACTCGGGCGGCTGTGGGAGGATGTGCTAAAACGTTAGCTGTTATCGATGACTGGGGCGAGCTTCACGCATTCCTTCGATAAACTTTTCATTACACGAGTTTTTCCCTAGGAAATTAATATCACTTATAATCTTTAAGATTTTTTTGTAGGAAAACAGTAAAAAATGCAATTCTCAAAACACTGTAAATATAAACCCATTATTCGCAAAATGTAAGTATGGGTAATGAGGCCCAAAGCGCATTCCAACTACTTAACCTTTTCTTTAAATTAAATTTATTTAGAATCAATAGATAACATTTGTTTGTAATGAACAAAATGTCTCAAGGGGAACGCCAGCAAAAGCAATACTTTTGTAGTTGGACATGAATACTACACTTATATTGAGGTAAATTTCCTTAATTCGGAAATATAGAAAGTTTAGTAATGAAAAAATAAAACTTGTAATTTTTCTGCCTGTGTAATTTCTAAGAGGTTAATTTTTCGTTCTGAGACGCTATGTTCTTCTACCACATTAATAACGAAATAAATACAAACGATTACTATAAATTGAAGTGTGCGGGAATATATATATATTCTGAAAAATAACGTACAATAAACTAAAAAAACTACACGTGAACACTACCTCTATAACATACCCACAAATGGGTGACCAAAATAAGGATTGAATAATTTAGCGAGGTATATTGTAAGGCATGGGACAAATAGTGGGAGAAAGAGTCTAGGGTGGTGAAAAATACCCACTGATAGTCAGGCTGTCCAGTTTCCTGCTCAGCTTAGCTCCTGTGGAAACACTGCTAAATTTTGTACCTGAGTCACATACTTTGAAATAATTACTGACAAAGTTACGATGAAATATTTCGTTGGTGAATCTTTCGTAATGGATGTCCGTTAACGTGCTCAAAATGTAGTCCAACAATCTTCCGTAAACATGATAAGAAATACATGCACGCACCTACAGTATATAAGTAATATAACCTGACATTCTTCCTCTACATCGTGAGGGTGGAAATGTCCCTCAGCTACAGTTTTATCGTCAAAAACTTAGGATTTATGTTCGTACATTTTTGTGCATGGTGAAAATATTCCCTCATATTGCAAGCGTTACATTTCCTAACGTAGGGATGCAGGAATTCTTCTAGAACTTGAAGATTTCTCACTCCCTCACTCTGGACGCCAGGTGGGTGTCCCCATGCTGGTACGCTGCACTGTGATCCATCGCGTTAACTATGTCTTCATTAAAATTGGTGAGATTCGGCACCACGTAAAACATTGTAAATGCAGGTAACTATTAATTACGGTAATTATGTTCGTTATCAACATAGAAAACAATCCATAGGTTTGGTTAGAGAGCAGTCAGTGGATGGAACAACAGATGAGATCACATTTCGCCCGCGCGTCGCACTGTTTTCAAGGCAAGTGGAGGCAGGCGACGGGATCTTTTAATTTTAGGTAGAAACTCTGATTTTCTAAACGCGCGTTCAAATTTCGCCGGTTATTTAGCATTTGGTACAAATTGTTAGGAATAGACAACCTATTCGAGCCACGGGCGTGGCGCTTGCTTGATTGTAGATTATTTGACCAAAGGCAATTCTCCATGATGCTCTGCATCAACCTTCAAAATATATACTATTCAGCAGTGATGCCATATACTCCAGTGCTCTTGACTGCTCAAAATCACAGACGAAAGTTATGATGTCCATAAGGCGAATCGTAGAGAATATGCCGACCTTTTACTGCAAGATAAGAGTAGAATTGCTTACGATTATCCTACATTGTTCTACAATTTGTGTGTCAAACCTGGGTTGTTGTTGCTCAGCTGTCGGTAATTTTCGTTAATTACCGAGGAATTTATTAAAACGAATATAGATATTCGCATACCTACGTAATTTAACTCGCTTTCTACTAAAACAAGCGCAGGTACACGAATATTCACGACTAAGATCCGAGTGTAGCCATCTACAATAGACTTGGATGTACTACTTCAATAATAAATATATCTACGAAAATTAGCGAGCAATCTTCTGAAATATGTGGTCTACTTTATGCGCAATATTCATCGATTCCGCTGTACCGCTTACTGACGTAAGCGATAAACTATGTACATGTATGTAAGTGAATTACGCTGAGCCGTCTACTGACGAAAGCGATAAATTATGTACATGTTTGTAAGGGAATTAGTGCGCTAAGTAACAAAAGAAATGAAGATGCACTAAAATCTGCGTCAACCTGAGTGTATTCTATAAGCATAGACTGCGATACGAACATACTCATATCTACGTCCTGGAGTGTGCATAGTAATAGATACACGGAAAGTGTATCTACTGCTCAAGTTAATTCATTGTCATATTTGTGTGTCAAGTTAATTGAGTATTGAGGGCTGTTTGAGTTATCTGAAAGCTGTTTGAGTTAATTGGGAACCATTTAACTTAATTGAGAGCTGTTGGCTTAATTGAAAGTTGTTTAAGTTAATTGAAAGTTTATTGAGTTAACTGAGTGTTGCCTAAGTTAATTGTGTATCGTTTCAATTAATTCAGCTTGCTTTGGATAGAATCAGTATTGCTTGAGAGTCAAGTTACTTGAGTCGTGTGCGAGTGTCGAGGCAATTCATGAAGAAAATTTACTCAACAAAAATTCAATAATTCACCCCCATCACTCAACACAAAACTTACTCGCTTGTCCTACGTGCCCAAGAGGCTCGCATGCATCTAAGTTGTAATTGAACCTATTATAAATCAGTTATACATCACAAAAAATGAGTTTTGAAACTCTGGCTGATTGACCAGGACATTTCCAGTAGTTGATGCCCTTTCAACCCGCCTACTTTTTGTCAGTTTGTGAATGCCGCCAAAATTTCATCTGTTGGGCGATCATTTCACTACGTGATCCTGGGAGGCCTCCCCTATGATAAACTCTGGGATTGTTTTTTTAATAAAATACCACCAGCATCGCCGATAATTTCTCCAATTTGACAGTCCGGCCCAGGTGTTGCAGGGTCGACTGATATTTGGTGGGAGCTGCAGCCCTTGAGTGTGCCTTGCGTGAATATAAAAGTAGATAAAAACTCGCTAAAAATATGCTTTTTAAAAAATTGGGAGCGTTTCACACTGTGAGATGAATCGTGCGACCAAATCGCTAGCGTGCTGAGAGCGACGCCTTACTTCCCACCCCCGCTGTGATGATAAGCAGCACGAGGATAGTCACATGGAGCTTGCTGCGTTGTTTGTTGTTCATTGTTTGTGCATTCGAAATTATTCTCCGTTTGCAGCGACATCGTGGCCATTGCGCTGTGCATGTCTACACTCCACGTTTCTAAATGGCCGACATATCTGAAGAGCGTCCGACTTGCAGATCGGGAGAGAGAGAGAGAGGCTTTCCAGGGCTCTTGATACCGGAGCACATAAATTCATCCTTTTTTAGACTTTTGTTAACGCATCTAGATTTAAAATTCGTTTTTATTTGTATTAAAATAAAATAAAAAATTATAAAACGTGATAAAAATAGTGGAATAGGAAGACAAATGGTAATACTAAGTGAATAAGAAGAAGTAAAACTAAAACTTAGCGTTCAATAATCGCTAAATTCAAAAATCAAAAAGTTTTTAAGAGGGTCATATGAAAGAAATTTCTGTCCAGCTGTGGCTGCCAGCGCGTCACTAGTCATGACCTTGAGTATTGACTAGTTACGTCACTGCTTAGTTACAGTCCAGTTACCTTTTAGTTACGTCACTGCTTAGTTACAGTCCAGTTTCCTTCTAGTTACGTCAATGCTTAGTTACAGTCCAGTTACACCGCTCTAGTGACGTCACCGCTTAGTTACCCTTTAGTTACGTTGCTTTATTATCAAGGAATGAATGCTTAGTAATAGAGCATTCACTGCATTCACGCCAGTTCATGAAAATCATGCGTACAAAATTTTGATCGCCTTATAAGGTGCAGTGATACATTTCCCATGTGCTGTTGTGTGTGTGCGTAAAGCCCAGTGTGTTCTAAAGTAAAATACTATTGTTCATATTAAGTTCAGTGACACCACTGATGTAAAATTCCTTGCACATAGGCAATGCATGCTAATTATGGTTATCCCGTGTTAGAATGCACGCTACGTTCTATTTGTTCATCATATGAATACATGCCACACTTCACATATTCACCTTATGAATGCTTGCCACACTCCACACGTTCATCATATGAATACATGCCGCACTCCGCATGTTCACTACATGAACACGATAGTGCTATAATAACTCGATTTTCGAACTTTACGCGTTCTGTAACCCAAAATTTGGTTAATGCAAGCACACCTCTGAACACACCCAAGTGCACCTGTGAACACACCCAAGTGCACCTGTGAACAAATCCTTGAGGAACAGTTTCGCTCTGAACGCTCGGCCTTGAACGAAACCATTTCGATATGTTTTCTCTTTTTTGTGGTAGACTTGTATTTGCTTCCTGAACTGTCGAAATGCCAGGTTCTTTTGTCCTGTTGAGACCCTTTCTAAAAAAACTAATTCGCCGGAGATACCTGCAAGAAGGAACATCTGAACGGGGCCATTGTGGGACGATATCAGTGCGTTTTCTTTCGAAGAAAATGCAAGAATTGGAAGTGTTATTGAGAGGGTAATGGGACTTGAAGAATAAGTTGAAACAACGATTTATCAATGCCTGTGAATGGAGATCTAAGATGTGTATATAAGATAAAGCTCATACAGCGTACGAAAAAATCGTTCACGCAACGTCGAAACAGCTTCAACACGCGGATTTTCTCTATTTGTTCTGCCCCAGAGCCAATTTATTTTTTGAAAAATAAATTTACTTTGAATTAATACCTAGATTTTTAATTTGTTCGTTAGGTACTTAGTCCTTCTTATCGAAATTGAAAGCCATCAATTAATCATCATTACAGTTAATTAACAATTACTTCATCGAGTAATGATTAATAAGGAAATAATCCATGATCATGGGCTGAAGGGAAGAAAAGCACGCAATATTCAGGTTTCTTCTGAGTTCTTCGGAAATAATTTTGTACATTAATTCTCGCTTCAATTAGTCTGTTGGTCTAAATTAAAGCTATCTTCCCGCGAGAAAATATTGAAAATCAAATAAAAAAAATCATGTTGCATTGAAAATCATAATCATATCAATTAGTGAAAAGAATGACAATCAAGCAGCGAAATTATGAAAATCAAAATAAACTGTGACGAAAATTGAAGCATGAAAGTAGTCGACAACAGAATCGTTCAAAACTAAGGCCTACGAAATGCAATTGTATTTTGTCCTTGCAATGAAAATATTCTTAATTTTGTGTGAGATTTTCAAGGTCCGTTAGATCAAAATTGTGTGGTGCAGCAGCGACGGACACACTTCAAAAAGTAAGAAAAATCAATACCTGGCACATGCCTTCTACAAATGTGACGAAAACAAGATAACTAACTGAGCAATCAGGATATGTGCTGCAGACACTGAAAGCAGAAAATGATGTGTTATTGATAATATTATCAGGATACAATAGGTAAAATAATATTCAAGATAACCCTGATTGCCTCTGAAGTTGTGTCAATAATAATCATTTCAGTTTGGGTGGTCAATTTAATGTGACCAGAAAGTGCGCCACAAGCTGTCAACAGCTCTGACAAAATTTTCGAATTCATCGTCAAATTTTTATGAATTCCTCGTCCACAAACGTCGGAATCAATTTTCGACCTTCGTTTATACCATTCGAAATTCATATCAATTATGACTAAGGCACCATTCAAACATACATTTTTAATTCGTTCAACAGAACCACACCCTTACAAACTCATTTTTCAACTTTTTTTGAACATTTCTCAAAATCGACAGTCGTACCCTGGTAACAATAACTTTTTTCCCAGATTACCTGCTGGTATCTGAACCAAGGTCAACCTTTTCGCACGCCCCATCAGTTAAATACGCACCCCATGTAGGGCTTAGGGCTTGAGTCATCCTCAATAAACAAACCCAAATAATCCGACACAACAAAACAAAAAACGCTAAAGCTTTGCAGGATTTCACCAGCACGGCCGTGAAATGGTCGGCGTAGAGGCGTTCATCGGCGCGTTGGCGGAGTCCAAATATGGTGCGCGCGGCCGTCCGTCCGAGGGCGAAATTATGATCGAAGTTCTTGGTTAAAACGCCTCCAGAAATGCAGTTTTTGCAATTTTTTGTCAATAACTAATGGATGCAAAACAGAAACACTTGAAGATTTGCTGAATGCTGAGCAGCGTTTGCTTAGAATTCATGACGTTTGAGCGATCAAAAAGATGTAATGTATCTGCCTTCTTCTGTGTATCTGCGGCCGACACACTGAATATCTACGCGTACCGGATGTCAGGCATTGGTATACCATTCCACTCGATGGGGTAGAATTACAAGTGACAGTGGAGAATTATTCCTCTGAAAATTTTTCCTGGACAATGAATGAAAAAATATCTATTACAATGAGTTAATTATGTTCTGTATTTGCAGGAATTTATCTTTACAATTAAAAATTAGCTCATCTACCTTTTCGATGTAATCAATGCCATTGATTTCCCTGGAATAATGCCCAAATTCTTTATAGAAGTAAATTTTACTGTCGACTTGCAATTTTATTTTTATTAACTCGAAAAATAAAAAAAACGTTTCTGCAAAAAAATATTAGGATACTTAACTTCAGAACCATAATTGATTCCTGACTCTTTAATATACAAGTTGTCTTCACCGTAAATACTTGCTCCAATAGTGATGAATATTACGGGAACTATTTACTTGATATTCATAAGTATTTTGAATAGAAAATGTTTTGTAACCAGTTATTGGATATTCACTAAACGTTAGATATCCTCTAAAATAATACCTATCACTGGAATATACTTACCATATGCATGTATACCACATGAATGAATAACATGTACCATATGCTTACCATATGAACGTAAGCCACATACCATATATACACAATATGAATGAATGCTATATACCATACGATTACCATATGAATGTAAGCCGTATACCATACATTTAACATATGAATGTAAACCACATAACATATGTTTACCATATGAATGTCAGCCACATACCATACGTTTACCATATGAATGTAAGCCCAATAGCATATGTTTACTATATGTATGTAAGCTACATAACACATGTTTACAATATGAATGTAAGCTACATAACATATGTTTACCATATGCATATAGCGCATACCTACCCTAAGTTCGCCACATGAATGCATGGCACACACTTATGTTCACCGTATGAATGTAACTTCATTGAATTGTATTTTCTTTCCTCACAAAAATCAAAATTAATATTAACTCTAAAAATTTGTTGATGATGAAGCTTCACACTTGAGCTGTTTTATTCAAATGGAACGAAAACGATTTCTTAATTATACCGTAGTAAAAAATATTGAAGTTGAACTTGTTTCTCCTAGAATTTCCTCGAAGGAAGTGTCAAAATTTCCAATCGTAGTTATTCTTAATTGACAATTAGTCATTTTTTCGAGTTTTATTTATTTATCTAGCCGCCACGATTAACAAATACCGAGTTCTTGTGTAAATAGCGTGCAAACTCATAGAATGCATGCGACAGGGCCATATCCTCAACACTAACCATACAAGCTGCGCTCGGAAAAATTCCTTTTAAATTCTTAACTAACGATGGAATCCAGTTTTACGTACAGTGCCACAGGTACCCCGATATTTATTTTCTTTTTGCACGTCATAGAAGACGACTTCCGCACTCAGCGTGCGAGCGTGTGTTTACGCTCGTATTTAACTCATGGCGCTGATGCAAGGTCTTTCATGGAGGAGCAGGAGTAGGAGCTCGTAATGACATAATTGAGGGCAGGTGCAAGCACGCCTTAGGAGGTCACAGCGGAAGACAACACGTGTGCCATGCGCTCATTGGCGAGTCCTTAGAATTGGCCGACGTGTGAATGGGGTTGTCATGAGTAGAAAAATGTCAATACTTCCTTCTAGACTTATACTTCCATCCAGACCAATACTTCTATCCACACCAATGTTTCTATGTACCACCAATATTTTCATTCGGGCCAATACTTTTATCTAGACTAGACTAATCATTTTCTAGGCCAATATTTCCTTCAGGACTAATGATTCCTCCTATATTAATATTTCTATCAAAGCCGTCCCTTATGGATCACTACTTTCTTCTAGGTAATTCTTCTTTCTAGGACAGTACTGGCTTCCAGACCAATCTTATTTTCTAGACCATTACCTTCTCCTACATTTAGTACCAAAAGAAAAGGAGGGAACACTTTCCCTTCAGGCAAGTTTCCTTTGCGCCACCTAGCACTGCGAGGTGCATGTACAAATGGCCTGCTGAGGAACTTACCGCTAAGTCGAGTACTTCTGTACCTCCAAGTCAGGTACTTCTGTACCTCCAAACCAAGTACTTTCCTCCAAGTCAAATACTTCTGTACCTCCAAGCCAAGTACTTCTGTTCCTCCAAGTCCAAGTCAAGTGCTTCTGTGCCTCCAAGTCAAGTACTTGTGGGCGGCCAAGTCGAGTGTTTTAGTGCAGCCAAGACGACTACTTTTCTACCATCAACCCGAAAGTGGATTCATCCAGGATTCTTCGGGTCGGGGGTTATCAATTTCCAAAAGAAGAGAGGGGATTTTGACGTCGAACCGACATTACATAGAAAGATCCACAGGCTCTGGAAATAAAAGCATCACAATTCACAGAAGATCAAAGTCAAAGCGACCCAAAAAATTGCACTGTTGCCCCATTTTAACCAAATAGACCCGACAAAATGCGCTGACGGGCCTCCTCGCCATGAGGGGGCTGGCGCCCCGGAAATCCCCCACTGGTGACGCCCCCCGCGAGTTCCGCTACGTCACCAGCGACATTTCTACTTTCAACAGCCCGCGCGCTGCTGACGTCACCTCAACAGATGCGATACGACAACTGGACTGACATCGAATTAACCACACCCTCGTCTGGCAATGTGTACTTACATACATGAATACATACATACACACATGCATCCATGCATACATGAGCAGCTCGTAGACAAGCTGAGAATAATTAAAGCTGCATGCCGTAAAATATTTGTCTCGTGGTTGCTGTTATTGGATTGTGATTTAACCTGATCCATTGTAATTAATAATTGTATTCTAATGAATTGTTGTATTTTAATTAATAATTGTAACGTAATTAATTAATGTATCCTAATTAATCACTCTATAGTAAATACAAAGGTATACGCTTGTTTTGTGTCGCTACGGGCTGTGCACGTATAAGGCATGTAATGAATTAGTTAATTTTCCGAATATTTTTTCAAGAATCTGGCTTTTACTCAACTGCTTCACTGGATGTCCAAACGATGGATATTCGTGTCTTGCGCCCGTCCAAATCCACGGTAAAATGAGACCGAGTTGGCCCACTTGAATGACACAACTTTAGTTCTCACAAGCTCACTATTCACACGAACAAGATTTACAGCCTATAAATCGCTTACGTCATTTATCGCGTTTAATTTAATAACACAAAGTGTTGCGTGTTTACGATATTCAAAGCTAGATAATAACTAGAACTTACATTACGACATGTCTAGCGCTTACTCCAACGAGGGTCCGCTTCTGGACCACCAAAACGAATGGGGAAATTGCACTGCAGGTAAATCTTCATTTTTTGCTTGCAGCGCTATCGTATTTTGAGCAGACCCTTGCCTGGCCTAGCGCTCGCCTTAACATAGCCCGCCTTAGCCTCGCCAAATTTGACCTCAATCATAGCGCCTAAACACGCAGGCGTGGCCGAGGTCGCACTGGACCTCATAACTCAGAGGTAAGGGAGGCGCCGCTGGAGGAAGTATTTGTTCGTGCTAATCAATATGGGGACTTACACTCCGGATTGTGCTTCCTGGAGTACACGGCGGCGTCCATAAAGAGCGCTCAATTCATTTGAATTGCGCAGCAATTTGGTGTCCTGAACTTTGCTCGCGTGGTGCTATCATGTTTCCTAGTTTTTTTCGCTGGGTTCCTTAGTTTCTAGTTTTCTACACGACATTCGTGTGCTAGGTGTCTTGAATGAGTATATGTACAGTATGACCCCACTAGGAAGTACACTCGATAATCTTATTTAGTACGTCGTTTCTACGATACGAGTAATTATCATTTAACAAAGAACTTCAAGAATACAGCCTGTTTAATTCTAAAATTATCGAGGGTACTTTTTGCGGGTCATACGGCACATGCCACCGAGCGATGTGTCATCGTGAAAACATGCTATTGGAATTCGGTGCCCTTTATAGAACACCCTTTATGGAACACCCTTTCGTACAGTCCCACGTAACCTTCGAGTCAAGTGATATTGTTATCTCCACTATCCTTGTGGATCCTCCTTTCGTTGTTTTATACGCTTCTGTATCGTTATAGGCATTTTACATATGTTTCTCTGTCTAAAACGCTATTGCTTTCCTCATTTTTCCGTACTTTTTCGCCCTTATGCCTTGCTCGCAACCGTAGGGAGAAGGAGCGTTCTCACTTCTTCTGCTTCAGTTCTACTTCTTTTTGATGTTCTAATCTGTCTCAACTTGGGTCACTCGCTTGTACCGGTCTTGATTGCTCGTTTCGTGAAATATACCTCTCCGCCGTCGTGATAACAACCGTCGTCCAACCATTTTCAAGTGACCACGCTTGAGGGCAATTTAATATAGAATGATAATATAATTTATGACACCAGAAACAGCTTTTTAGGGCTTCATTTATGACGCTCTGGTTAATAATTCTTCACTGTAATGTACAGAGCGCTGTCTAAAATACGTGGAATTCTGAAAAATATAATCGACGAGGGTCGCAAAAAGAAATACTCAGGTACCATCTAAACGAAATACTCAGGCACCATCTAAACGAAATACTCAGGTACCATCTAAACGAAATACTCAGGTACCATCTAAACTAAATAATCAGGTACCATCTAAACGAAATACGCAGGTACCATCTAAACGAAATAC
>VOMN01088300.1:0-49600 GCA_014899125.1 Orchestia grillus
AGGCCCAAACAACTTCAAGATATTCAAGATATTCAAGATATTGTCGTCCACATGTATTCAAACTTAAATCTTTTTGCACTTCAGATAATCTTCAAACGATCAGTTTTCATACGATAAATTTTCATTGAGCGTATTACGGAGTAATGGAAAAACTAAACCAGCTTAGTCATGTCCAACTTTTCCTACCGAAAAAAACTTGATCGTTTCCATACGCAAAAACTACCATTGCTGTAGAGCCTAATCTCCCACTGTAAGGAAATTAGTAGTCAGACATCTTCAACCCCAAATTACGAATAGAAGACCGTAGCCTGGGGTTATTTAGTAACTTGAAATTTTCGGAACACCTGAAGCTCAAGCGCGACTTCAATGTGTACGAGTGTATAAATGTCAGAGACATTTATTAATGAAAGCAACTAATCGCACGGTCAATAACTTTAGTGACGAGACTTCGATATTTTGCTCCTCGTAATTTGGGTTAGCTAATGTCTGCTAGAGATACTGGACCATTTTTTTTATTCTAACTCGGATCGCAGGTAGGCTGCACAAGCCGCCAATGCATTTTAATTGTGATTGTGCGACGCATCTTCCAGAGGCGCAGAATCTGGCCATTTTAAGAGGACCGTGCAGTTTTTTTAAAATGTTTGAAAATGTTTTTTATTGCAATACGTCTTTCGGTACTCACTGTATAACAAATCAAGATTTGAAAACTGTATTCGTAAAAATAACTGCCCTATAGGCAAAGAAAAAGAAAATGTATAATTTTGATGAAGTTACACATTATTTACCTTTAAACGATGTATTATTATACTGAAATAAATCTATACTACTACTCACCGTATGCTGTGACTGCTGCAGTGCACGTGGGCGCCTGAATTATGAGGGAGCTTACGCTCGCCTCACACCAGCTCAGTTTACGATCCCGCTTCAGGTATGCATGGGTTCAGGGGTTTCGCAGTCAATGTGCGTTTTCGCGAAAGCTTGATTTATGATCAATCTTTGGTCATCTCCGTGATACGGGGCTTAGTGGAGGAACTGATGTGCGTAGCACTCTTATTTTTCCTGGTAATTCATACGTTTACTTTGCTGGTTGTCTAGCAGTAGATTATCAACAGAATTAAGGAGCCACTAGTGCTACCATTTTAATTTTTTGCAATCACTGAGAGTTTATATTTAGTTCTAAGCTCCCATAGGCAAATATATATCACAAAATATTTTATTTTACAGTCTCCATAAAAAGCGGTACCACACTGAATAGAGTAAAACTCCCTAGGCATAGGAGCAGCTATACATTTGAAGTGTTATACAGACTATTTTTTGCAGCTAACTGAGCTAACTGCATCAATTTGTAGCCGTTTTTAGGTACACATTTGACTAGTTTTATATCTTAGACAAATCGCAATGATAGGCCTTTCTAAACTAGTTTAGACCGTTACCGAACATGAAAAACTAAGAGAAGCATGATCAAACAAAAAAGGCGATTTTTCATAGGAGAATTCAACATGCCTGGCAAACGCTGCAATGCCATGCAATTTTTTCATTTTTCAAACAGGGCAGTAGCTTGTTTTAAACTACAAGGTTCAAGATCAGAGAATGGCAGCTTCGACACGTATAACATGCAGGAACTGGCTCATTTTTTCGGCAAGGAAAATTCAGGGCAGAAAAACCGGCTAAAGAATAGTCTCGAAGACTCTGAGCCGTTATTTTTCGAATCTATCGTAGAAGCGAAGAAACCGCAACAAACAGATCAACGAATACTTTTCGGTGTATTGATTGGATGAATTCGAGCTGGAAAATTCTTCAATGTGGAAGCACTTGACGGTGATGGAAAACTTCATTAAAATATGAAAATTGGTGTAAAAAACTCATACACCTTTACTCATTATGGGAGGTCATCTTCCGTCCATATAATTGGTATCTAAAGAACAGCCAGGTCGTCTGACTACCTCAACGCTGGGCATAATTAAGCTGAAGCCTTTTCCTATTGACTTTATGTACTCTGAATTCCGTGTTGTCAAATGATTTATCTGGAACAAGTTTTTTAAAGCAGGATTAAGGCTTTAACTTCTGCTACTCCCTCCTTCCTGACGGCTGTAAACATTGCCCTAAGCTGCCTCGCGTGCACAACTCAGCCTTCCTGGTCTAACCGAGCTCATTTTTCTGTTTTTCGATTGACAGGAAGTCACAGCTTACTTATCTTGAGAGTAAGCTCATCACAACTGAAAAAGCTTTGTTCCCTCAACTATTTTTGGTTGTCGGAAAGAATATTCGGGCTCATATTTCTTGTGACTCAGTAAGTCATCATATGCTTCCCTTGTGAATAATTCAATGCAACGCGAGAAACTTCGTTCGCCAGGAAGGAGAAAAAACGAACCTTCGTTCGTTTTTTTAAACCGGTGAGTTAGTCACAATTTTTTCATCATGTGATATAATTCATCGCAAATGAAGACGCTTTGTTCCCCCGAAAAAAAGTTTCCTGACTCCAGAAGCTGCTACACATGAGCACCTAAAATCTGACGGAGCGTTCGAGTTGATTTTTTCACCACCTAAACGTGCCTGAAAGTTGCTGCATTTTATCAGGTTGTGCTGCGAAGAGACGTTGCAGTATTTGAATAATTAAGGGCCCGTAGTTACACCTGTGAAAGTCGCTGGATCTATTTGAATTTATGCATTTATATCCTGAAACAGATAATTTTATTTATTTAACGATTTAATATTGGGAGCGACGTGAAAAATCTGAATCTAATTTTTTCACTTCAACTACACTTTCATAGCATAGCAAATTCAATGCAAGCAGAATATAATCATGCATTGGCAGCGTTATAATATAATTCATACTTCTAGATTGAAAAATTCATACTTCTTTTTCAAGCTACGAGTTCGCTGCTGTGTATTCAGAGCCCTTTTATGTTCGCACAGTTCGCTATAATTTAAAAAATCCATTCATTGCTTCGCATTACAAAATTATTACCTCACATCGAAATAACATCGCCGAATTTTCATCATATTCCGTCTTGCTACTTAACCTGTCCAAAAAGTTCGTAAGGTATTCTGTTCTGTGCATATTTCAACCTCATCGTAAGAAGAACTCATTCAGAACAAATACTGACAGCTGGTTGCAAAGCACCGCTTCGCTGGGCAGATGACGCTCCCAGGTTCATCTCATTCTCAGAAACAGACAAAAACGCCTCTGCCATATTGATTTCTACGTTGAGTTGTATTCTTTCAGGCTCGAGTGCATTTATTCCGTATCTTATAGTGTCCAGGCTGAGTTTTAGATTCGTTCAGAAATTATTTGTGTTGACGACGTTGGAATTTTATTTATCTGAGTCACTTAATACGGAATAGTTCTTTGTGAGTAAAATAAAACGTACAATTTCTTAAGGCTTCTACCCGCATAGTGAAACGAATGTGTGATTACAGTGCGTCTCTACTGGCAAAATTTAAAAAGTTAGTTTCTTTTGTAGCTCGTTCAATCTGGCTTAGAGATTAAAGAATACGTTTCGTATGATTGAATAAAATTACCTTTATAAAAGAAATATTTATGTATTATCAAATATATGAACCTTCCTATTATTTGTTTTTAGAACATCGTCTAATTCGAGGACACTCATTTCGCTGCTCAAATAATAACGAAACAAAGCTACGAGTATCTCATAACGCCCTCATGCTTCTAAAACACTTACATATATTGTAAAACATGATCTTCGTTGTTTCATTTCAATTCCTGGAGTACTTAGAGAAGGGCCTTAGCAACAGGGAAATACATAATTCAGTAAAGCACTCCAGCGAAAATACCAATGACAAATTTACTTTCTTTGTAGGAGTTAATTACTGCACTACTGAAATTATAATAAATTTGCTTATTCAAGATTTTCTCTTAGGAGAAGCCCGACAAACTTGTTGAAGTTTCAAAAGCTGGAATTTTACGCACAGTTTTCTAGGATCATGAAGATAGCATTCATTTATTCCTTAAATAACATGGTTATTTACAGGACGATTTAGAACGTTCAAGCGAACTTCATGATAACGTTTGGGAGGTCACAATGTGAAAATTATGGGGCAAGCCACTGAATATGCATATTCCAAAAATCTGGAAAAGATAGCGAAATCCGTGAAACGCTCAGTTATGAGACGTTTCATTACATGAATGCATAAATTTCTGTACGTTTCATCCACTTTAAACTTTTCAGCAAAAGCTGATCGACCTAAAAAATATAGTCCCTTTTTAGATTTCCTGGAAAACAAGACGTTCTTACGTCGCAGGGTCTCTCGAATGACCCCAGCAGAGGAGTGAAAGTTAAAAGGTTTAGCCTGAACTCTCGTTACAGCGAAGTGCCAAACATCGGGGTCAGGTAGAAATATTCCTCCCACCTCCGTTTTTTGCTGCCTAACTCCGCTCCAGAGGAAAGTCTGAGTTTGCTTTCTACCACACGCATTGTAGTCAATAGAGTTTCTCGCGTACATTAGCGCCGGCGACTCAAAGTGGGTTTGCAAACTACGATACAATGGTACAACAGAACAATGTTTCGTTCCTCGAACGATCGAGCAAACTTCAAATTTATCACGTAAGGAGAGCTTGTATCATTCAACAGTTGTACTGAAATATTCCGAGTAGATAACTTATAATTGCAGTTAAGTTTTACACCATGCTGCGGAATTAACTACCCAAGCTGTACGCCTAAGTTATTACGGAAGTTAAATCTGCTTTAGAAACACAACAGCGTATCTTCAATATATTTTGTTGTACTTCATTTTGGAGTTACGTCGTCCCAGTACGAACTTGCGTCCAAGAGCAGATATCAAACCACATCCAACGTCACTTCTATGTGAAACATGATGTTGTTTATTGTGGTCAAGGCAGACGGCTGCTAATGGTCAATACGTTACCCCCCTCGTACAGCTGGGCATGGCAATCGAGCGTAAAAAGCCGTTCCCCGCACACTTCATCCGCATCTCGAAGTGCTCAAAACATTCCTGGTGCCCACAAAGGAGAGATCTGGAAAGTGCATCTAGGCCCTCCTTGTTATCCTAGAAAGTGCAGATCGCGGCAAAAACTGGGCACTTCCACCTGCGTGGACACTATCACCTCACCTAGTTATTTCGCTGGTCTTTAATTCTTACAACCTTTCAGGCGGGCCGTCTCGGCTTTCGAAGCCTTTTCAGCTGCAGAGTGAGCAATTGAGCTTGTGTTTCTAAGTTCTCAGAAATTGGAAAATCTGATTTACAAATAATTGTGATATATTTTGCTCATTTTCTAGTCTTAGTGATAAAATTATCTAACAATCAGTCTTTACATTTTTTGATAAGCTTTTTATCGTCATTTTTTTTCCAATTAAAATGTTTCGAATCTCATAACCGAAGTGTGCTTCACTTCTCTCATCTGCTCTAATGGTGAGGATTACGTGCCTTAAAGTAAAATTTTATTACGTTTTTATTGTGCGCTTACACTAGCCTTCATGGGCTTGGCATGGAGGCAACCCACGTTCAAATGAGCATAAAAATACAGCTGGGAGAAATTAAAAATCGAAGAGACCGTTACAAAATTTGTATTCGTTTATAGAGTAACGAAATGCTAGAATTGTTAGCAAATGCAAATCATATTTCCATTAATTAATAACTTTGCCCCCCTAGCTTCTGTCTCAACGTGGCTGTGGCGGTTGTCAACATGTTGATTAGATTTTTGAGGACTCTTCAATAAAGCAACAGCTGAATATTAGCGCTACAGTGCATGGCCAAAAAAAACGAAATTTTCTGAAATATTTTTGACGTCTTAAAATACTGAGTTTTATATTGGTACACACTTTTAACAGATACTTAGTTCTTAAAACCCGAGACCTTTTAAATTTCCAATGCATCGACTTATATTTTCTACGGAAAGCCATGAAAGTACATAGAAACTTAAAAAAAAAAATGTCGAGTCAGAGTAGTGAAGAATTAAACAATGCATTACGCTGTATTAGGCGTAACATTTTGCTTACTGTGGTTGGCGTACTTCTCCAAAAATCTGGAACTTTCAAAGCCCCCGTGAAAGTTCTTGAATTTTACGAGTATTGCTACAAGGTGGACGGGGAAAGTTCGCACGAAGGAGAGATAGTGTAATTTAACCCTAAAATATACGACGCATTGTGTCGCATGGGGCACGACTCACGAGGAAAAAATGGAAGGAACGCATTTGGAACTTCCAATTTTTTTGGGGTCACACCTCGACGTTTTTGGAAGAATTTTTTCGCCATTTTTTATGGCTTTCGGCCAAATGATGCTTGAATTCTAAGAAGGAAAAATGCCAATGATGTAGCAGTGGGATTTTCAAAACTGCTTATAATTTTTCCTTCTTCAAATCCATATCAACGTTTGTTTCTATGATGGCAAGGTAAGGGACGAAACTAAGTATGCCTCCAATTAAGTATCAAAAACGGCTCATGCATATCAAGACCAATGAACATATTACGCCTATGATTTAAATTGTACAACATCATGACTATCAGAACAGCATCACCTACAAAGCAAACTTTACGTGGAATAAGGACTTGAGATTTCAAGTTTCATTTTTTAAAAGTTAGATTATTATTGTGTTTTTTATGAGCCCGCCTTCGAAAAAGTCCTTCAGTTCTCGTCGTCCGCCTTCAGTTCAGTTCTGTGTGGTCAGCTCACTTCCTAATAAATTCTAAACACGGAATGAGAGCTGTATTTCAGCTTCCATTTATTTGAACGTACAAGCTATGCTCCACTATCATACTTGATAAATATCTCTAGATAGTAAGTTTCGTGCGGAAAGGAAAATTTATCTCTTTCAAAAGGGCAACGATCTTAAAGCAGCAAGTGACCTGCCTATATACATCAAGCACTCGAAACATGGCGATAATTCTGTACTTGTTCATGACAACTTGTCATCTTCAATTTTTGGGAAAAACATCGGAATGATATGAGCTGAACAGGTATTTCTATGACTGAAATGAAGGACAAGTTTCAAGCAGTGTTGCTGTTTGCGAGTGATAAGGTGGGGGGAGTGTTCCAAAATGCGAGCAAATTTCATCTCGCGAGAAAAAGATGGCGAGCAAATATTGTATTCGTACTTGCTCTTATTCTTCAATTCACAGTTTGTATGCGGATTATTTTTGCTTAATTTGTGGGATTTTCTCATGCAGAACTCATGTTTGTATACGCCAACGAAAATCGTATGCATAAAGTGTAAGATCAATTGGACTAAATAATAACTTTGTAGATATGTATGAAATATTACTTTATCCAAATAACTTGAACTATAAAAAAATACTAACAAATTCTCCGAGGGTCATTTTTCTCAAAAATATGCAGAAAATGTTGGAATTCCTGTTTGTAAACCAATTAGTTCCTTTAAAATAAATATCACGTCACGATAATTAATTGCATTATTCAAACGCCTGCATTTACTCAACGTTTCATCAGTTCATATGCTTTGAAGACTGTAGTATTGCCACTAATTGGACATTTTGAATAACTGTAGCATGAATTCGGTTTACGAGTGCCGACGGCGAGAGCTCTCCCGAAATGATTCCTGTTCATACTTCGTCCGACCGCTCTTGAGTCGCTGTTTTTCCTGCAAAAAATTAAGGATAAATGAAAGTAAATGGAATGATAATATACCGAATTAGGTTTAAATATTTCTTTCGGCGTCAGACTTCATGGAAAATCTGCTTCGATTTAAATCAGGCGAAGATCATTTAGGGTTGACCAGGCGTTGTACATGCATTGGGAGCTCAGCTACTCAAATTCAGATAGTTATTCGTTCCGTGCGACACTGCTATTTTTATAGGGGTGAAATGACTACCTGGTGTTCGCATCGCAGGAGACTTGTTAAAAACGCAAGTTTAAGCATACGTGTAAGTACAGTTCACTCAAAAACAAGGAAAAATTCATACAACTATTTACAATGCACAAAATTGATAACGCTTACCAACCCGTCGGGTTTCCCCAGATAGAGGTTCCAATTGCAGACAAACGAAAGCTTGAAAACGAGACATTCGGAAGGAGACTAGTCCGAGAACAAATTCACACCCCAGTTACCGTATAATTTCTAGTAGAGCGTCTTGCTCCTCAGTCCTACTGTGAGGAGGGGCGGCGGCCAGTTCGCAGACCATCCTCTTGGCACAGTCCGACGTGTCGCTGCGAGCTGCTGAGTCCAGCAGTTCTGTGACGGTCGCTTCCAGCTCACCAGCGTCCGAATGACGGGTCATGAAGCGCTTTGGTCTTCGACTTTCGCGAGACGATAAAAAAATTGTAGGCTTCATGTGTTGTACATATGCTGTTGAAAAGCTCTTTAAGTTGGAATTGGTGAGCGTGTAAACATGCTGTTTATAAATCAAAATGAATACTTTTTTCGTAGGGCTGAATTCCACTATAATCTAGTTACCGAATAGGGATGAAAGTGTTATGTGGATATAATAATAGTTGTAAGATTTTTCTGAATTATTTTCGTAATAATTTCTGCAATTTGCTGATATTCTGTTCGGATCTATGTCCTAGATAAAAAAGAAAGCAGAATTGTAAAATAAAGTTCCCTTATTTCGCTGGACGTAATTTATTTTCACCGTTTGGAGTAATATTGTTAAAATATTTCAATCAAACATTAAATTGAACTATCTGAAAAATGGAAACAGTGTAAGTGATACAGTTAAACATATTAGAGGCACAGTTATCGGGCACGGCTAAGATTATCTGATGTTAAAATTGGATAACAGGGCTATAGGAGAGTTGAAAGAAGTATTAACGAATTGCTCGAGGTGAAACAGGTTGGAAAAGGAAATAACTAAACATTTTCTGAACGTGACGTAGTTCAAGTAAGCATCTTAGGAGAAAGACAGTGTGTCGAATACAGAAACCGAATCCGGTATGATACACCATTGCGAGGATGAAATTAGGAGGTAAAACTTGACAAAATACTTGAAAATTCTGTGCTTATAATTCTGATTTGAGCTTTACCTGGAATGTTGGAGCTCTCGGAAGTGAGAGCGAAGTTTAGTGCTGCTCAAATTTGCGTCTCGTTGCAGCCTCTCTGCTTCTTTTGAGGTCCGATGACCATGATTGTTATCACTCAGCGACTCTTCATGAGTGTTACTCTTACCATTAAATACCGCAACTTGTGGTTGGTTGTTCGCTCGTACTAAGTTCCGAATTCCTGTATCATCACGCTTCTTCTCACGACTGTTCTGGTCATGGATTGTCTCTTGCTTAGGGGCCCCAAAATCAGAAAGGTTTTCATTTACGTGATATTGCGTATCTCCATTGAAGGTATTGCTAAACTTACTTGTGTACACTGGGATTAAATATTTTTCTGTGTTCTTCCCATCGTTTTCTTTTGCGCTACCACCCGAAAAATGGGAACTTGGTACAACACCCACACTGTTTCTACCTTTCGTTTTTGAGAATTGCTCGTTTGTATTTCCGACCCCACTGGGGTGCCGGTGTCTGTCGTACGCTCCCTGTGTGCCAGTAACCCTGGGCGGCTGTTTTAGTCCGTGATGTTCAGTTTGATATCCGTGTGCTCCCTTGGTGTCGGCCTGCTTGAGTACGATTACCCCAGGCAGTTTGTGCCCGTAAGAAGGATTTCGATGATGATTTCCGTGGAGGAAAGCTCCTATACCTGAACACAAACGGAACACTGTTTAGGTATGATTAAGACGTCTAGACTAAAATTCATCCAACATGGCTTGTAGTTGAACAGATTTTTAGACTTGCCTTCATCCTCCGTCGAACCCAATAAATGACACATAGAAATTTCAATGATGATATTTCAGTTTTCGCAGTCGAATACGGACAAAGTGAAGAGACATAACTGGGTTCCGTGGTCGACTGACAGCGTGCTGGCCTTCAGTCTACGAAAGCCTGGTTTCGATCCCGGCGGAGTGCTTTTCTTAGGGATACCTCTCAGCGGGCATAATATAGGTACCAATGTTAGCTTCGTCTATAGTATGCTATGAAGACCGGCGTTCCCAACCGCTAGATTACCTCAGCTATAGCAATTCAAGAGCTCTCTTAAGGACTTTTTCGAAGAGATAGAACAACAAAGGGATCTTGGCATCATAATCACTAAAAACCTCATGCCTGATAAGCGAGTGGAAAAAAGTATCACGAATGCGAGCAGAATTCTAGGCATCATCGCCAGGAACTTTGACTATAAAGCCCAAGCCATAATATTACCTCTCTACGTATGAGTCGCCCGTAGTCCTACCACATCTGAAGCTTCCAGTTCAACTCTAGTCTCCCTCCGTACGACGAGACATCAATAAAATGGGGCGAATTCAGTGCAAAACTACGAAATGATCCCTGATCCCCGGAATTTAACCTACGAACAGCGTTTACCACAGCTGAAACTCATCTCTCTTGAACAAAAAAACAGTGAGATCAACTAATAGAGACGTACAAATATCTTAAAGGCTTCAACGGCGTTAATCGAGAAGGGCTTTTCGAAAGGTGCAATAGCGTTTGCACTAAAAATAAAGGCAATAAACTTATACGAAAATCTTTCACAATATCCGAGGCCCTGAATTTCTTTCCAATTAAAATATAAAACATGGAACCGACTACCGGGAAACAAAGTCTCTGGCAGCCCAGTGGACACGTTCAGAAATCGTCTGGATAGATACTGGTTAGGGAATTCCCCAGTATCTTAAACTTTGGAATCGAGGTGCCTTTATAAAAATTACTAATGATGCTAAAAATAGTTTGGTAAATAATATGGGCTAGAGTTTGAAAGCATCAGCTTTCTTGTACCAGAACGAACGTTCTGATGCCTGTACGTGAAAATCGATGACTGTGAGTGTGGTTGCTTTATTTCGGAATGCAGTTTTTCCTGCGCCGAGGTGGAGTGGCTAGTGGGGGTATTGATGGTCACAAAACAGTGGTGGCAGTTATACTATCAGATCGTTGATATGTCCTCCCCCACCATTCTAAGCCTAATGCTTGCCTGTGCGTGACTGGTGTCTGCGAGCGCGGGACTAGGTTAACACACAAGAATGGCGACTAGGTTCGTTTCTGATGCCATATTCTATAATGTTTATTCAACTCCATCTTTCGCGGCCAATTAATTTCTTTCGATTTTTACACCTTTCTACCCAGCTTTTCTTCATTTTTTCTTCCTCCTCATTCTTAACATGCTGTACCTAAGCGCAGGGGATCTTGTGTGTGAGTACATATCGTGCATCGATTTTACGTGCTCTATAGTCCATACTTTTGGGTCTCCCTTCATTTTTAGAAAAACATATTCTGAGTCCCTGAGGCGCTATAATATACAACAGTCCCGTTCAAAAGTAAAGAACAAATATTAGGTTGTATCACATAAAATGCCCTTTTTTTGAGGCAGTTTTCGTTATCACCTCCATTATTGAATGGAATCATTACATATGATGAGAAACAGATGCTCTTCGATAACAGCAAAAGAACTGGGCTGTGGACAGACGCAGAAGGGTCGCTTAAATACTATCCGAAACCACCAATGCACCCGAAATGTTAACGGTCACTGTTTGGTGATCTGTAAAAAGAATCATTCATGTTTCAATTTTGTACGTGAAGGGATAATCTGACAGGGCGATACTGTAACAGCAGAATCTTATTGTCAAGACATTGATCGCACACATAGAAAATTGAAGAAGCAGCATCCAAAACTGGTGAATAGAGATGGACTAATTTTACTTCCCGATAATGCACAACCCCGCACCTCTATACAGCTACGGTAGACAAGCTGCAAGGGTGAATTATGAAATTTTGCCATATCCTCCCTATTCTCCTGATAAATCTCCTACTGATTATCATTTGTTCAAGCATTTCGAGCTTTTCATTTGCGATAGAACATTCTTGTATGAGGAAGGTATGGTTAAAGCATTTGAACAGTTTATCCGTGAAAATAGATGACAAGTTCTTTTGAATATGAATTTTATGCGTTTAAAAACGTTGGGCAAAAGTCGTAGAGAAGGAAGAATCACATTTTTATTAAAATAAACATTTAACGACATGTATTTTCTTTCATTTTTAAATGCGACATTTCATGCGAGATAACCCAATATTAAAATTGAAACATTTAAAAATAAATTGAGTTCAATTTTCCAGAAGTTTTTACGGAATATAAACGCTACTTAAGTTCTTAGCCAACTGTCAGGTTACCAGAAAAATACAATAAAAGTAATGTAATTTTTAGTTACTTATATGTGTCCAAAATAATGTAACGAAAGCCTTTTTTATTTAAAGCCCTGGTGCATCGGCACGTTCAGCTTGGAGGGACTCAAATATTTCCGTTGTGAATTTAAACCAGAAAGATTTTGTGCTCACAAGTTTGGTTTTCCTAATCATTTCCCTTCTAATATAAATAAGCATATTCGAGTAATAACACTAATTTAAGTAAAACTTGTAAATTTGTTATCATATATAAAGCAAACTTCAATTATACAAGAAACATTAGCTGTTCTTAGATAACGGTCTCTGAATGCTGACGATGCATAACTTTATCATCTCTTTCTGTACTTTTCTTGGGTCTACCCAGTTCCCTGTTAGTTAGGCTACAAGTTTCATCATATAGTTTCAGAATTCGGCTCACAACACTTTTAGAATGATTAATCTCTTTTGCAATTCGTTCAATTGTTCAAAATAACTTATGCAAATTTACCATTTCTGATTTTACAGCTGTATCCACTTTTCGACGTTTTGCCATAGTTACAAATGCTGTAGTGGCTCTATGTGATCATCCACTTACCTATTTTAATCTTTTGATAATGAAAAAGCAGGATGTTCAAAAGGTTCATCAATATTTTTATCAATGTTCCTTAATTTTTGGACACCTACGAATAAAATACGGTTTCATATCTTGTAATGTATTATTTCTGGAAACTTAAAAAATTATTAAAAATGTAAGTACTATACACGTTAACAATCAATGAACATTTTAAGACAATCGAGCTTAATTTCTCAATTCAGCAATTTAAATATATTTCCTGAATTATGGACTGGACGGTATAATATTATTGCTTCTATTGCTACTACTACTACCACTACTACTACTACTACTACTAATAAAACTACTTCTACTTCTACTATCACTATTAATACTACTTCTTTCCTTGGGAGAGGAAAATTAAACACGATATCCAAAAAGAGGTGGCACATTAGTGTAGCCTTGGCCGGGGGTGTTCAAACTGCTTCCAAGCTTGCCATAGCAGTCATTTGTATAAACAGGAAGCACCTGGTAACCACAGTTCTTTAATGCGTCTCATCCAACACCCAGTCAAACTTCCCAGCAGCTACATCGATAATTTCTTATCTCCGTTCCGCCGCCCGGCGTGCACATTTGGGCTTACGTATCGTCACGAGGACGACTATGTCTCG
Source organism: Orchestia grillus (assembly GCA_014899125.1). NCBI lineage: Eukaryota > Metazoa > Arthropoda > Malacostraca > Amphipoda > Talitridae > Orchestia > Orchestia grillus. Next base: position 13,351 of record VOMN01088300.1, read on the forward strand.
TATAGCCGCCCGATGCACCACCAAAACACTTTTGTTGGAAATAACGGAGGGAAATAATATTAAATAATCACCACCATTATGGAGTAAATAATAATAATTAGTAATCACAAGAGGCTGTGAAGATCAAATTATATATGAAAACATGTAGTTCTAAACCTTTCATATTATAATTCACAAAGATTAATAAATATGTACAAGGGTTATTCTTTCGCCATGAATCTACGACCATGTTACATATAATTGTGCAAGATTGGTCTTCTGATTCTCAATCAATCTATCGTCAGTAAATTTACCATGTAGTGAAATGCGACAAATTTTTCAATGAAGTTATAGAGACCTTTGTTTTCTTTAAGGTTACAAATAAATACAACACCGAGTATCTGTATACATTTGGGTCTTGAACAGTAGCAATTAATGCTGAGACACACACTAAAATTTACTGAGTACAATATATACAGTACTAGGTTTTGTAATGGATAATTGAAGCAATAGGGTTGGAAACGTGCTTTAGAACAATCAATGAACTTATTTCTTACTCGTTGATAAGTTTCTCTTCAGTCGTGACACTGGCTGCATAGTCGTGAAAATTTTTTTACGAAAAGCGATAGGTACGATATTCATCTATAAAAATACTTATAATACGATCTGAAATTCCACGTAATTTGAGGGTAGAAAATTTAGAAAGAAGTGTCTCGGACTTCACTCCAACTTCATGTTCAATACTCTTTTCTAAAAATTATAAATTCTAAACTACTTAGCGAGTGAGCCGCGAGAACCAACACTACTTCTATTGCTTGTCACAGAATTCTTAATTTTATATTTATTCAGCTTTAACGACTGCGCTACGACTTTTTCTCTAAGTCCGGTAATGAATGACTGAGCGACACACGTTCACGTTTTAAAATTTGTATTAAATATATTGAAAAACAAATTCATAGATGTTCCGGAAAAAAATGCACGTATGTGAGTGAAAATACTCGATTTACGCTGTTGTCTCACTCTGGAAAATGTTTGCAATTTTATAATTTTTTTTGCATGAATATGTATTGTTTGGGCGGGGACGCGGCAGTGATAATGGAATGAGTCTTCAGGGCGGTTCTAACGTTGTTTAAAGCAATGAAAATAGCCTCAGTGGCCACTTTGCGGCGATATCCGGGCTTAGGAGGCGATAATTATAGACGCCGCGATGAAGGTAGACTGGGTAGCTTCTACAAAAGTTCACAGTATTGAAAATGTATCGTTTAAAAACTAAGCAATCAAATTAATTCATTCATGTTGTTTTTCGAGAAAAAATTGAAAATAGGATACTCGGAATACGTATGTTAGATTAGTTTGAAAATACTCAGTGCTTCTTCGGAAAACATTATCACGCGTTTCCAAATGGGAATTCTCACCAACACGAACATCGTTGCAATTAAAAATGGGACCCAAAGACGTATTGAGATTCTACTTACCAAAGAGGAGAAAGGAAATAAACTTTTAGCAATTAATTTACGCAGCAAATAGGTCATACTTACCCAAGAGGGTAGCTACTCCGGCTATGGTAGCTGGAGTCAATGCTCCCAATGCGAGCAGACCACCTGAAGTGCCGATGGAGATGGACGTCATCTGGCAAAAATAGAGAGACAGATTAGCATGTAAAGCATGAAGATTGTTACAAAATCAAAGAAAGATGTTAAGCCTAAAATTGATGATTGCATCTGCCAAATTGCAAAGCAGCTACTTAACTTTGCTCGAGATTAGACCACATTTGATTCTTTCCAATTTCCATAAGGTACTGACTTTTTAATGTAAACAAGATTCTAATTCCCACAAGATTCTGACTTTCCATTTAAACAAGATTCTGACTTTTTAATTTCCACATGAATCTGACTTTCCAATTTCCACAAGGTTCTGACTCTTCAATTTCCACCAGAATCTAAGTTTCTAATTTCCACAAGATATTATTTCTGCAATTTCCACAAGATTCTGAGTTTCTAATTTCCACAAGATTCTGAGTTTCTTATTCCCCCAAGAATCTAATTTTCCAATTTTCGCGATTCTGATTTTCCAATTTTCACAAGATTCTGACTTTCCAATTTGCAAAAGAATCTGATTTTCCCATTTCCACAAGATTTGACTTTCCAATTTGCCCAAGATTCTGACTTTCCAATATCCACAAGATTCTGCTGGAATAAATTCCTAGAGGACACTGCCGTATTTCCGACGGCGTCATTCGTATTTCCAGGAGGATCATTCGAGGCACTGCTTTCAACCTGTTCTTTTATTTCACTGCAGCTGCCATCGTGGAGGATATCTGTATTAGAGGTTGTATTTCAGTTCAGTCTTGAAAGCTAATATTTCCCTGATTTGTATTCTACACTCGCTGTAACATATGCACATATGTATTCTGCTTTTCAGAGCGTGTTGTTTTTATAAGAAATTTAGAATTTAGAATTTCAAAGTCAGTGGTAATAAAAATTAGGAATTTGCTTGTTTTTTGATATTATAATTCCCTTAGAATTTCAGTTTCAAGTAAAATGCAAGTCTTTTTATTTGAAGGCTTTATAAATAATTTATTTTCATACAGTACTGGACATTAGTAACATTTCACTAACCATCGCTATAACTGAATCCGTAATTTGGGTCACTATCCAGCAAACGGTGTTCTGTGTTCGTAACCCAATGAGATTGGTCATTTCACAGGATTGAGAATTTGACATCGGAAGAAAATTATTGATTATTCGGGACTTGAAAACCACACTTCTAAGTTCACTCCTAAGTTCACTCCCAAGTTCACTAAGTTCACTCCCAAGTTCACTCCCAAGTTCACTCCTAAGTTCACGCCAACAAATCAAACCATAAATTATGTACCCCTACGTCGAATTCCAATTTTCCCGAACACTTTTGCGTACAATAGTGAATACGTACAACTACATACCTTGAATTATTTACCAACACGGCAATTTTACCACTTCTTCACACACTGGAAGTCAAATAAGAAGCACAATCAATTTTCTTGGCGTAATTCGGAGACAGAGAAGCCCAACGATGTCGTCAACCCCCTTCTCAGGTCCTTCCTGGGAAACTCAACCGAGTCAAAACGAGTGTGAGCATTTATACGTTTCTGATGAGAAAAAATGTGCTGGTCTCGTGAATCATGGACGGATTAGATGAGTTGCACAAAGTCTACTTCGTCGTTTTTCACTCGATTTATTGCTCCTTTGTTATTGGTGTCATGAAAATATTTTATTCCAGAAATATTGTCGCTAAATTACAAGTACTAGTCACCGTTTCAAAGGTGTGGAAAGTGCTAACCTTGATGTTGGGATATTTTTAGAGGCTACCCTTGAAGTACTGTCAAGAATTAGTATCGAAAGACTATGTTAATGAATATACGTAATGTACTTGAAAAACTTCTCTCTAAGTTAGAAAAGTCTCTCTTTTTCTAAAAAGTTACGAAGAAGAGATTAAAGATTGAAGACACCTTTCTAAGCCTGTATCAGTTTCTATTTAAATTAATTCCGCTTCATTGTGTAAGCTAAGTCTGGTAATATTCATCACAGGAGAAAATTACACAGCACTTCACAAGGAGCGCTTGATTGTTTTTATGTAACTTTCTTCTCACGCAAGTGGTGAACTTTATTGAGAAGACGGCTCGTGTGATCTTGGTTATCTGGAGTATTGTAAAACTTGAGGTAGCAAACATTCCGACTCATATATCAACCTAAAATGCCACTGTAAACTGAATTGTCCTCCATCCGTGTAGGTTTTAGCCTGAAATGATCAATACGGAAGTAGAACGTAGTTTCTTGGGATGATTTACAGTTACAGTCAGTCGTATCAAGCTAAGTGAGGAAAATAAATGATTTTTATTACCGTGCCGCTTTAGTTTCTGATGAGCGAAGCATTGCGACAGCATGTTGAATTCATCAAATCTGTCGAACTCAACAGTGTTCTGTTATTACTTTTCCGAGCTTCCCAGAAAAAGTTACCTTAGGTGATTACGGTTGTTAGAATTTATTTGGAAAGACCATCAACTACCTGCTGGTTTGTAGCTGTTTTTTAGCTAGATTTCTCTTGATTTTTGCCTATTTTATTACCCAGTGAAACCTCCACTTGCTTATCACACGTATTGACATCTTGTTTGAGAACAGTTTAGTAAGATCTGAGCATGCAAACTACTAAGTAAAAATTCTACAGTGGATATCCCTGGCCATTCGGAATGCTGCTCGCTCCAAGTACCGTTGGAAGTGCCTGCGCCTCTGCAGGTCAAAAATTGTTGGACAATTTTTATTGTTCTATGACAATAAATCTTGAAGCCGAAGGGAACGTGTCGAAACCTTCAAAGCCGCTAGAAAACTTTCCCTCCAGTGAAAAGGCTTCAGGACTAGAAAATTACTTTCTCTTCTACATCAAAGCAAAGAAAGACATAAGCTCAACAATGAACAGATCGAACGTTCGTATGCTAATGAGGCCAGCTAATTTGCCTCCAAAGAGACCAGAGACCCGGGAGCTGGCGCTGCTGAACGGTTTGAACTTAAAATGAATTATTTCAAATATTGACACCAACGAAACGATGAACGGATTACTGATGAAATGAATTGCGAATTTATTGGATTTTGTTATGCAGATTGGAAAAAACTAGGGAATACCTACAGAGCACCTTGTTTCACCCTCAATGAATTATTCTCGAGATTATTAAAAGTACGTAGTACTTTATTAAAATTCAAATGAACGGAAATACGAGTATGCGAGGCGAAAACTTCAAGTTAAAGGTTATGAATATGGCTGAACTTTATTGAAGGTTAAAAGGGTTCAAGGTGAACTTTATTAAGGGTTAAAATTTTTCATAGGATATGACGTTTTATTGATATTCACGAGTCAACTGATATGCTAATCCTATGAGCGCAGTCTTTTAACCAGCTGCAGATTGTTCATAATTGCGTTGTCATCGTCCTTTGTCTTCCACTGATCTGTATGCATTTGCGAATCGATACTTTCACATCGTGGTTGTTCGCATTTTCATACTTTAATTGATCCCATTCCATGCTCTTTCAGTCCTCTTTCAGCATGTTTTGATTTTTTATCCAATATTTTCAAAATCGGTGTATGATTCTTGTTCGGGGCTGAAGTCACACTGAGCACGGCTTTCACTTCTGAACGTTCGTTGCTTCTTCTCATTATGGGGTCATTACTCGGCGTTTTTGCTGGTGTCAAACCCAGCAGATGGGGGACGGCTCCTGACAACCTCTCACTAAATGCAGGATGTTATTCTTCCAGTAACCGATTTTTTTGAGTTCTGATAGTAAAACTCAGTGAGTTATTGGCATTTTAAAAATCTAGGAAGATTTTTGTTTGGGGTAAGATCAGTTCGAAGGAAGTGGAAATGTGTTGTCATCGAAACCTTAAATTAAACTTTGATTAATAAGGTAAAATTCATACCGTGATTAGGAGAACAGTCGTGTAAGAGGTACAGTGTGATCATTAGTAGAGTTCGATTTCAAAGATATGGAAAGTTATACCTCTACACCTCTTAGGGGGCATAGGATAGGCCATAGGAAATAGAGGTAGGTTAGTTAGGTTTGTCTATCCTATGCTATGGGGACTAGCGCCCCCAGGGGAGCACTGCCAGGCTACTTCAGCTTTAGATAGGCCTTCGGGACTTCTATCTTTCGTGCACGCTTTGCTTCTTTCCGTTTTCATTCCTTCTTCGCTATTTCTTATTTGTCTTTTCGTCCTCTTCCTTCTTAATTTGCTGTTTCTATGCGCTGAGGATCTTGTGTGGGAACACACCCTGTGCATAGATTCCCCGTTCTCCTAAGTCCAAACTAAATGGTCCCTACTCTTTCGGTGCGAGATAGTCTGAGTTTCTGAAGCGTTGCTTTCACTATTACTGCTACTACTACTACTATGCCTCTACACGTGTCGATGCACTATGGCGGCTGTATGAAGTCATAAAGAAATTCTTTTTTAGCTATATCAAGTGCTCTACTATTAGGGTAATGTTGAACAACTGTAAATAATATTACAAAATATTAATTGATGAATTTGTCGGACTAGTCAAAAATATTTTACTTAATTTAAGTATGCAAACACCAATGAATAAGAAATATAATTTTTATATTGATGCATTCAAGTTCTGTCAAGGTTCATTCGGCGTGATATGCCCTCTCAAATATACTTCCATGCACCGACACGATGTCAGTCAGTGAACTGTATATTTCAACCGAATATTCAATGCGTAGCCTTTTTTGTACAGCTCCTCACACGCCTGCCGTTGCCGTCACACACAACTCACGGTCAGGAAGAAGTAACATTTTTGAGAGTCCGGCGTTGCACTTTGTACACGTGTGTTTATCTCGCTGTGCAATCGGTGACCACATAATTCAGTTGGCATAAATAACAAGGGTATTCAACCTAAACAAATTTTCATACAGTTCTGTATATGCAGAAGCTAAGACCATCATCTATACAGATTTAAAATTATAGACGTGTGTAAATCCATTAATTTAACAACATGCTGCTCACTGTTTTCATTACTATGCTTATAAATATTACACAAGTTATATTATTATCACATATTATTCCGCTTATTTGAGTACACTTTTTTGAGGTAATCGTTCACTTTAAAGTAGGTGGAACGATTCACTTTTGTAGTTATCCTACTGTCATAACGTGAAGTTCTTAAACAGGGTAAAGAAAGCTCAAACAAACGGGGGAGTATATTGTACAAAAACAAAAGTTACAAAAATAGTTTCCGCATCATGACACGCACCGATATGACTGAAATAGTTATTAAGCATCCATATTGGCGAGAAAATAGTGTTAAGACTATTCTGTCTACTATAATTTTTGGAAATCTAACACAAGCTAAATATAGATTTTCATACAAACTTTTGATAAAATTAATGCTCATGGATTGCATACCTATCTATAGGTCTGATATACCGTGTGAGATGCATATATTTCTAGTCATTGACGAATGGTCCCAAATTTACCTATACTTTTTTGAAAATTTATACTACGCGCTCAAAGGAATTCTAATGTCCGGTGAATAAAATGGTAAAGTTTTTTGCTTGATCGGTTCTGTCTCTCTCCTTCTCTCGAAATTTTTTCGAGCCAATTGATGAAGGAGGAGTGTTTTGTGTGCCCGAACAATATGAATCTCGGCATGACGGCTCTCGCGATTTCTTTATGCCAATTGATGAAGGAGGATTCTTTTTAAGCACCGTACATCATGAATCACTGCATGATGGTTCACTCAATCCAATCTTAACTGGAAATTTTATATTAAAGTGTCAACTGAAGTTGAGTTTTCCACGACATTCGTTGGAATTCCCAAACTGAAATTAATTAAACACGATTTACCTAAAGATTCAGGATTTAAGATATCCATGAGAGCAAATATAGTAGAAGTGATGCCCCCCACAAGGCCAGTCAGCACGATAAACCAGAGGAAAGCTCTTTCCAGCTTAGATATTTTCCTGAAAATATAAGAAAAGAAGTGTTAAGCTTGCTTAGTAAACATACATTCACACAAATTTAAAGCTAACTAATCAGAAAGAGATTTTGTTTTTTAGACATCTAATTAAATGTTCGAAATGATTATTTAATCAGTCGTGTAAATAGGAGTTTTGACTGACTTTGTTATGATATAGTTTTAAATTTAATTTAATTATTGTATGAGGTGTTTCTCGAACATATTTGCAAATGTTTTATTGTCATGGAAGAAAAGAAGGAATGGGTAGACGTGACATATCGCTTAGGAATATAAGAATTTACGTAAAACTGATCATTCAACAGATTTGAAACACATTCGACTATGCTACTAAACAATTTATTTCAGAAATGACAAAGGAATTTTTAAAATATTCCCTCATTTTAGAATGGTTTTCATTTAAAATTAGCCTAACTGGTTGCAAATCACTCACTTTTCTTCCCATTTTCCGTCGCTCTTCTGATCAACAAGCCACAGGTACATGAGGGGAGGGAAGAAAAAGCTCAGCGAAGTGATGGTCGAACCTCCAAACAAGTTTAAAATTTTGCCGAAATCTGGCACCGCCAAGCAGATGAACATCACAAAGGCCACGACGGATGACCTCACTGCCGCCCTCTTCCAGTTGAAATCTGAAATTCGCGTCACTCATTCAGTACACCAATGGTGCGCATGTATTAGGACGAGCTTCTCATATCGAGGGGAGGTTGAGGATGACGAGTCAAAGCTTATCTACAAATTTTTAAATTTCCCTGTATCTTATCCCGGTTTGAGTTAACGATCTCACTTCTGTATTCTGCTAATATTTAGCTGATTTGATATCTTGACGTTTAGGTAATGTATTCTTACGAAATTTCATTCTTTTACTGAATTGCTATTTTGTATGTTGGTATTTTGTTAATATTTGATATTTTGCTTTCGTATGCTATATAAATAATTGAATTTGGTATTTTTACCGTAAGTTCTTCGGTTTAAAAATGAACTCAGTCCTGAAACTACAAACTTCATTATCACGTAATTTAAAGCTTAGGGACATTTATCGTTCCCTGAATTACCAAAATGCTGACGTAAATCTATTCCTTATACTTTAAAACAAGGAAATGAAGCAAATTGAATGCGCTTGGTCCAGTCTCAATCAAATTGATAAGAAAAATATGAAATACGCTAGAAATACGAAAATATGAAAAGACCAAAGCGACGACAAAAGAGAAATATTCTCCGAAAATTACAACTTTGAGTTAGAATGGCTCGGCGGAGTCGAATAGTTTGGAAATTCTCCCTCATCTGTCAAAATAAAGGCCAGGTCCCGCACCTTCCTTTCGCTCTTGAGAGAAGAAGCGAAGATACGGCGAGGAGGTTGGACCAGCCACCACCATCCCAGTCTAACTTTTAGAAGGCTAGCCGGGAAGCGATAAAATGGCTGAGCTTGAGCGCCATAATTTCAATTATTGATGATTATAGCTGCTCCGGTAACAAAAACTAGGCTGAGATAACGAGTCACCAGTAAACCCGTAACAGCTCCAAAACTCAGCAATATTGCCTTCAGCGGATGTTCTCTAACTAGCAGGAGCAAAAATTTGTTAGTGGAGACCCGTACTTCGATGTTTGAGTGACTGGTTAGACTCGTCTCCAGCGCTCTCGTCCGTCATTGTGAGATGATAAATTACCTGTGTTTAAAAGTACACTCCAAGCCGTTTTTCATTTTCTGCACTCTTTTCCAAAGGCATATTCTTTTTTAAAACAAATAAAATGAACATTTGCGTGGAGCTACTTATTTTTATAGTGGAGAAATGCAAGAAAAAATGAAGTGGGTTAAACTATTCTGAGACCTTTCATAGGTTTTCAAAGTTTGCATGAACAGAACTAGTTCAGATATCGCTTACAAAAGCAAAAAATCGCATAATAACATAATTCGCGTCCCCTGGAGCAGAGATACTATTGTAATTTAAAGTAATGTTTTCAATCGTTGAAATAAAAATACCCTGTGGATCTAAGCTTGCTACTGTTTGCTAACAAACGAAATATGGAAAATTACATTGAGAAAAGTGAACCATGGATGAGAAATATAGACCAATACCTACTATTCAGTGCATTAAAAATTTCATTGAAACGCACGTGAATCCTATATGAGAAACATATAGACTAATACTCACTATTTGGCACATTAAAAATTTCTTCAAGTGCCTGGTCGACTGGGTTCATGCATATAACATATGTGCATAGAAGATTTACGATCACGAAAGCGATGGCAAAGATGACAGGAATTCCTTCTGTAACTCCCATGATGATGTTGTCGGGAACGTCGAACCCTAAAATTGCATAGCCGGTGACTCCGACAGGAAGGTACAGTGCCAGGATGACTGGAAAAGAAAGAAATTGAACATTTGAAATAACAGTACCGTGGTTTACACACGTTGTTTCTCCATCGATTTATATCATTGAATTCAGCAGGTAGGCATTTTTGTCATTAAAGGGAAAAACCAAAATTGAACAGTCACCAAACAAAGCATTGAAAAAAATGTGTTTTTATGCTAACATGCGGGACTTTGTTCCTGCTGGGAATGAAAGTCGAAGGAACTCTTAATTCACCCGAAAATCCTACGATGACGCTTTTCCACCAATCTCTTCTGTCCTCCATGTCATTCTGCAGCGTAGGGAAAGCCGAAGCTCCACCAAACGCGAACAAAATTGCGCTGAACCCTAAAGAAAAAGTTACGAATCCTGGTGCAGTGTAGCTAGGGTCCGGGTGAAGGGGTATGTCGATGATCAATTGTATTGTGATGATCACAATGGCTAGGGATGTAGAGACCACAGCCAGCACTGATGCCTGCCTGCACAGTGGATGCGCCAAACACTCATTTCAAAAGAGATTAAGGTCCTTAATTGCGTTGAACAGAATCCTAGTTCATTCATTAGGGAAGTGCAGCAATGGACTTTCGGACATTGGTGTTCACACACTGAAAAAAATATACGTTGCGTTTTTAAAGAACTTACGTGGGCAATAAGATTGCTACAAAGCAGATACAAGAATGTATGTCATAAATGAATCATGACACGCTTCTCTGAGTCGTGTGACTACAGTACGAAAGATGTTCGTAAATGTGGTAACTGAGACACTCCTAGCGTAAGTCTACGGTAATTTAAAATAATTTTTCACCTACTCTCGTAGCGTATTGATTACAGTGAACGAAGTATGATTACAACTTCAAATAATAAGAGCAAATATTTAACGCTTCGGTGTCAACTGTTCCCAACCGAAATCAAATTATTCATGGAGAGTCCTACACGTATACATTGCTATTTTTGTGCGTGCAAAAAACACAGTCAAGCAACTCTTAACTACTTCGAAAATCCATTAGGCTGAAATTATTCGTTTTCGCACACTCGGAGTGGATCCTCCGTATGAGATCACATTACCGCATACTGAGGCATTTTCAGTCTGTGTATCAGTGCTACATTGAACTTAAAAGTGAAGGCTGACATTGGGTCAAGATTTTCATGATTTATTTCACAAGCGCTCATACATCTCAAGCCTATGTGATTTCAAATTAAATGTGGCATAATTAGTATGATTGTTTCATTTTTTGTTGGGTGAGTGGAGTGATTATTGCTGGTAGTTATGCTTATTGCACTATGAATCTATCAAATTTGTGAGCTGAATTTTTTTTTGGATTTTATAAAAAACTAATTAACAAACTTCAGTGAACTCAGCACAAATTTCTAAGCATTAAATATTTATTAAATTCAAGGAGAATCAAAAGTTTGCTCAATGCAGGACCTCATGAAAGCTCAATCCTAAGAAGACAAGATAAGTTTGAATGGATTTAGTGACGGAACTAAGGACCATTCGGTATATTCTAGAACAGACTGGAAACACTTTTTGGCGTAAGTAGTTAATGGACCATAAAAAGAAGAGCATGTTCGCTTAACTCGTATCATTAGTATCATTAGTTCATATGATCGTTAATTTAGTTAACCAGTGAGCACTAAGGATTATTTATGAATTGTTTTTAATAACAATAGGGTTCCGATACATAAATTAAGAGTAAAGAGTGTGGCTTAACTGGACCCGCCTTGTACTTCTGCGAATTAAAGTTAACTTGAATTCTGCCATCTACTCACAGTTCCATCTGCGAAGAGCTATCCAGCACTTTCTCAAGCTCAAACTCACATTAACAAGCATGTGGCTCTTTACGTACAGTATATCTTAATGATCTCTAGCAAAGGACTCACTGAACCGCAATGCACAAGTTAAGCTAAAAATCCCATGAGACATAATCGTGTACCGCTTAATGAACACATCACCTGACAAGCACACAAGTGAATGACCAATAGAAGCGTCATATCTTGAAAAATGCTGTAAGCAAAGAATAAACATGTCTGCATTAAGGCTAGGTATCTTGTTCGACTGCGATGCAGGCGTTCAAATTTCTGACACGTTTGTCTAATACGAGTACGTATGGTAGGTCTGAAACCTATTAGAACGTAGGCTTGACAAATCTAAAGGGCTAAGACGTGCCGTGTGTGGTAGTTAGAATTATCTAAGCCTGCAATGTTTTTCAAACCTGACATAATCCTTTTTTTTGTAAGAATGTACGTTCCTGTTAAATGAACAACCTCCGAATTTAGTAGATAAAATAACAACTAACTTAGAGTTTAGGATAACATTATTTATTTTTACCTGACTTATATTACAGTACAAGGGGGTTGGTGTCATGATTCTGTTGAATAGCTGCCTTTTTTCAAGCTTATGACCAGGCTATGAATTGGAGTTGATCAACCTAGGGTAAGGATATAACCAGAGGAACTGTCTTGCGGGGGCATCTATAATTATCTATAATTAGCTATCATTTTCACCACCAAAGTGCTGATACCGAAGCTGGATAGGTAACTATCGATAGGGCTGCGAAAACTTTAGACTGAGCACTAGCTGCCAGCTCTGCTTCACAAATTTGCTCAACAATCTGAACAGAACGTACCAGAAGTCTTTAGGAGACTCCAGGAAAGTAGCAGGGCACAGAATCACGGAGACGATGACGATCCAGTGGCACACGCTGACGCTCGTCACGAGGCTGTTCATCATGCCTGCTATCAAAATGGTGAACGCAATGCCGTACCCCAGCAGTGTGGCAATCACGCATCCGAAGCACAACTTTCTGGAAGTTGAGCTTCGTTAGCAAATATTGTAGAAAACCGCGAAAAGAATTGGAATTTTAAATTCAAAAAATAATTTTCCCTTGAATTAAAATATTCAGAGAAATATCATCTGGAACTGTTTTAAAAAAATCGAGGAAACACTGTCACAGAGGTCTACCATGCACAGTACAAAAAATAACTCAGAGGAGTTTCGTTTCTAAGAAAAATATCACCGTGCAATTGACATTTGACATACCAGAAACCTGCGAACACCTGAAGAATTTTCAATTCAATTTTTAAAAAATTTACGATTTCTCATCGTTATGGTAGATTCTTTTAATCGCTGCACATACCGATATTCCTCGAGTTTTGTAGAGTTCTTGCAAATCACTTTCCGCAGCAATTTTTAGTCTTTGTTTGTGTTGTATTCATGCATCAGTCGACTGCGATGATACTAATACAGACCTAATTCAAGGTTAGTAGTTCGAAAGAAAAAGCAAACTCTACGACACCACAAGCGTATTGTTTGTAGAAATAGTAAGAGTAATTCTCACCAGTTTTATTCATTTGAGCGTCATTAACAACTCCCCTAGGAATCGCATTGGTCTTAAAACCACTCACGTGCACTCGATGTAAACAAAAGAAATCAACGCGACGTGAATCCATTACAATTTTCATTACTTTTAAACTCACTATTGGCCAAAGTATAACGTATTCTCACAGCAAGAAGGAAACTTCCGTAATCGTTTTATCGTGTTCATTAGTGTGTACGAGTACTCACTGCACTAAGGGAAAAAGTCTTAGCCTCTGAACTATCCATAAATTTTATTAACTCCCACGAGACAAGTAAACCTAAAAGCAACGCGATGTAAATCCCAGCGTTTCCTAATAAAAGTAATATGAAAAATGTCGTAATTTCGTGAAATCAAACCTCGCTAAAGGTCCGAATGCTTTTTCAGCAATGTCCATGTACGGCTGGCGGACTGGCTTACGGTAGGCAGGCCACCGCTCTTCGACGATGACCCACGCCATCCCCAGCCGAGTGGCCGCAAAGCCCACCATGAAGCAGAAGAGGATGATCATGAACACCCCAGCCCAACCTAAGGAAAAATTTCTTAATTAACTCTTATCGACGTAATGGACGATACGGTCCCGTTTCAAAAGGCTGCTGCTAGTTTTTATGCGTCAGTCGTACTGCGCATAAATTCAATTAAGAGTGCGGCACTTTTCTCGTTCAGACTTGAATGCAGCCATATTGCAAAAATAATTTGATCATTATAGGGTTAAAGTTCGAAAGCCCCTACAAAACGCAGCAGCAATAGACGACGGTATCGAACGAAAACCGTTTTAGATGCACTTTAAAAGTAGGCGGAAGGAAAGCAATCACCGGCCAAAATGAATTTTTTTTAAGCCGGTACTCGTGCTCATCAGGGTAAATTTCAAGTGTAAATATAGTAATCGGTCAAGTAAGTTAATACTTGGCCATCTTTTTTCGACCATCTGAGATGTTGCTTGAAAATTTTATTTCATTTTATTTCTACACAAAACAGTCATCCACTACGATTAAACAAGACGAAAAACTCTTTCAATTTTTCCCCGCTCTTTACGCCAGGGAATTAAGCCACAAGCAAAGCTGCCTCTTTTTATATTCAGCCACAAATCAAACATGAAGAGCTGGACCAAATCCTTACCCGAGTTGGCCAAAGACTTGGGCAGTGCCAGAAATCCAACTCCGGTCATTTGAGCGATGATGAAGTAGGCAGTCTTGAGGTAACCGAGTCCTTTGACTCTGCCTCCGTACCCAGCAGGGGTGGGCTCCTCCACTATCTTGAAGCCATCCACATCTAAGGTCTTCAAGGCTTCAGTCTCTTTGCTCTCCGCATGACTGTAAATTTGAGAGCTCATGATATATACTGAATGACGTCACGCCTCCGGGCGACGAACTCACGTCTCTGTCTTAAATGAAAAGATGAAAGACGATTGAGCCAAGAAGGTCTATTTTTAAGGAGTCTAAAAATAATTACAGCATTTAACTCAAATTTCTGCACAGTATCAATGAAATGTGAAGTGTTGTTATTCTTGTTATCAACAAAGTACAATAATGCGTTTGGTGGCTGCGTAAAAATTTCGGAGGACATCTGTCTACTAATATTGATACAATTTTCAGAATATTTGAAAAATTATATTTTAACGCTTTGACTGTTATTCTCCAAGCAGGAAATATTTCAGGTCGACAAAAATTTTGGCTGTGAGTTTAAAATTGAAAGATTTTACTCTCACGAATTTGGTTATCTTATTCATTTTCCCCTTAATCCCAACTAGATTCGTCAAGTAATGAACACAAATTTTATCAAAGCTTAAAAATTTGGTTTCATATATGTTAGTGCTTTCGTTACGTTAGGTTAGGTTAGATGATTGCGCGTACCATATATGGCGCATGTCGCAGTCAAAATGTTAATGATGGGCATTCGTCTGTGATAGAATAAGTACCATCATTCTGGTCTAGCCTATTCTAGTTTTAATAGATTAAAATGACTTACATTTCTTAACAGCTCCCTCCTTTTTCAATATATTTTAGCAAGTTCCTAAAGAACTAGGCTGTACAATTCAAATCTATCGTATAAGCGTCAGCGACGATTGGATACGTGCGCGAAAATACGCCTCGAAATTTTCCTCTCGTGAAGTCAAGCTCGAAATTTCATAGTCATGGTTTCAGTAGGAAAAAATGTCCCAAATTTCTGAAGTTTCGACAATCGGTGAGTTCAAAATATTATCTCGAAGTTGTCAGGAGAACGCCCGTTTGATCACAGTCCCAGCACAACGAATAGAGATTCGTAAGCAGTCGATTCCTGTAGAATTACATATGTCTACTGTATCATAGATATCTTGCTTGCCGCAAATGCGTTTATTTAGCCACGAGGGATATTGTAAGAGATATATAAATTTAGGTTTTAATTTTTTGGACTCTTACTGTAATGAATTGTAACCTTGTTTATCGTACTCTAGTTTGTTTTTTATAGGTTACTCTTGTACCTGAACCTTTTAACTCAAGTGTTTTCGGCTATCTTTTTTAAATTAGGACTCTTAGTTGTCAGACAGTCCGTCCAAGACGAAAAGAGCTCTCTCTCTCAATGTATATATACATAGTTGCTGTTGAAGAAGATTTGCAGCATGCCGCCTTCGCTTCTTTAACTCATCTATTACTAAAGCTACAGAAAATACATTTAATACTAAATGTAATCGAAATTCATTTCATAGCTTTCTATAATCATCGGAAATATATGAGCCTACAGCTCAATCAATTTTATGTGTTTGCAGTCAATAATATCCTTTCTTCAGTTTGTTACTTCTTCACATTTCAAACCCTGCTGTCGGTTATTTTCTTTCCTCAACATTATATTTCTTTCTGTGGACGAAGTCTGTGTACGGATACGCGCGAGATAAGTTTACAATTTTCGTTGACGTTTCTGTTCGAAACGAACGATGCAATTGCAGTGTGCGGAAGCTTGGGTAATGAACTAATAAACGCATTCGATGTTTCCAACAATTCATTTTGCAAGATGGGTCCTGGGCGTTCCATACCCTTATAAATATAAATTCATAGTAGAGAGCCAATATACACAGTTAAAAACTCGAGGGATGAAACTTCAAGTCTGGTTGTACGAAGCAACGAGGAACAAAGGCTGCGTGTGCATGTTGCGAAAAGATAAGGTCTTCGCTTATCTGACACTCCAAACAACTTGCTTTCAAGTCATTAACTATTTTCCCTATTAGTGTACAAAAAATTTAAATTAGTTTAAATAATCTGATATAAAAAATTAACTATGAGAATGCTGATCGTTTGTAGCTAACTTTATAATTTAAAATGCGTATTCATTCTCTGTGCATAATACACCAATACACTGTGAATACGTACACTAGAAGCAGAAAAAAAACATTTAAGGCATGACATTGGTTGGGTATCAAGAAATCTTTTCTTTTATATCTTTTGACCAACGCGAGTAAAATAGACAAGCAGAGAGACCCACATGCATCTGCAACACGTGATGCCAACGTCGTTGCCAACATAACTCGGCCCATGCACCGCCTAGAAAACGGGGCGGCAGCTACCGTGACTTGCCGACATAACTCGACAAATCTCGTTAGCTCTATAACGGCCAACTTGTATTTTAAATCAACCAAGTATAGTGTACATAATCGTTCGTGTTTTATGCACTTCTGTTCTATTCATCCTAGTTTGGAAATAAACTATACGAATCCAGGACTGAACTGTGTTATTTCTAATGCCATTCAAGACTGGCAGTGTTTCTAACATTGCTACACAACGCTTGAGACAGCCTGAGTGCCAGCTGTGATATTAGAGGTGCAATTAGGTGCGCTGCATTAACTAAATCTGTTTACAAATACCCGTGACGAGTTGAATATGACCGCAAACAATCCGCGAGTTTTAAATATGGTCATAAATAACTCTTGAAGCGTTAAATTTTGCTATAAACGATCTGTGACTATTAAATATGGTCATAAATAATTATATCATGAAGAATCAGTGACCTCCCAATTCTAGAAAAAAAAACATGTGTCGTGTTGAAACCGTACAAAAATGAACTCGAATACCTGAATTTGCCCATAAATAAATCGTGACTGGTTAAGCATGACCATGAGCCACCTGTAGCACCTGAACGCTGATGATGAAACACCTGTGATTAGTTTCACCTGTTTGCAAACCTACTGGACGAGTTCTATCATTAGCAAAATACTTTTACAAAGAAAACATTTAGATATATACAGAGAATTTTCAACCATTCAATTTTAACATGCTAACAACTATAAAATACTAAAGCAAACGAGGCATCCGTTAAATCTTTTTCTAAATTCATAAGAAACTTTTAACGTCCCACTATATTTAGCTTTTAAAAGTAGTTAACACGCGTGTTTATTTAAACATTCGATGAAAGCATTTGCCAGCCATCGAGCATTCGTATTTTCTCTTAGGTCTTATATTCATCATTTCGAAACACACTTTCAATTTTCATTCCTTATTCAAGCATGGTTGAAAGTTTCACACTCAAATAATAAACGTACTGATAATTAGAAGCATTGTGCAGTGTATTCAAAGATTGGTACTTTTGTTTCACACCTCATTATCACTTGCGATTAATCTACTCTTTGATTTCTAACGAACGCTTGCAAATAATTATCAACGTCTACGATGCAAAAGGCCACCACTCTCATCCACAGAAATATAGTCAACTTTTAAACTCTACACAAGAGTTCAGACGAATAAACGTTTATTTTTCCTCATATTTGCATGTCGTTCACTCTAATCGAAGAGAATCACAGTTGCTCGACAACACAGTCTGACCGGCGAGAGCTCTTGTCAGTACATGCGACTCTTACCCGCCCTATAGCCACACAAGCCTCACGCTTGAAACCGTCTTCTCTATTTGCAGGTTTTCTAATATTAGTCTCCATGTCTGCCGTGCCACCCGTCGAGCTCCTTTAACCGTAAATTGTACGCTAAGATTAAATTTAAACCTCACCTACGCCGTGGGACATTCATTAATAGAGTGTTTCCCTGGCGTCTATAAAGTTAGGCCTGCCGGTGGAACGCCTATCGACCACCGAACAGCAAGGGGCCTTACATTGAGTCACCGCTATTTAGATTAAAATCTTTATGCTAAGCAGCGTCCTCGCGCACCCTATGTGGAATTCACAAACAACTATTGAATGGAGTCATGCAGAAATCACGCACCTTGAGTGAATTGATTTTAGAGTTGTGTAAACTCTCAGCTGAATATGGGCACAAAACTTCTGAGAGAAATGATTATTTTTCAGAGTATTTGACTGCACCTTACACTACATTCAGTAAAGTTTTGTGCAGATGTTGACAACACTGGCTTGATGTGTGATGCAAAACCTATTACTTAAGCGTGCCAATTTCAACAAAATTTGAAATAAAATAATTGAATATAAACTATTATTATAATATATCAATGCTGCTCAACCCACGTAAAGCCAGTTATCCACGAGAGAACAGTGAGAGTAAATCAGCCATAAAATAGAAAAATTAACCGGCATACAAAAATCACGTGAGGAATGTGATTTGATACGTTGACTCCGATTATCCACACGTAAAATTACATGCCGACAAATATCTCTACATTGAATTTAAAAATGAAGGATTTTGGTTTCACAAATTTGGTTACTCTATTAATTTTATTTCTAATCAGGACTAGCTTATTCGATTGATGAACACAAATTCGATGAAAACTCGAAAATTTATATTTATACATGATAGTGCTCTGGTTACATTAGGTTAGGTTAGATGATCGCGTGTACCATATATGACCCACTTCGGAGTCAGCGTGTTAAGCAGTAGTATATGGTGGACAAGACTAAGATGAGTTAAAAAGAATTTGATATCTGTAAGCCGAATATTAAAACGTGTGTCTTCAACGAGTTTGCTGTATAAAATGAATTTGTGAAAAAAATGATTTGTAATTAATGATGAATTTGCAATCAACGAACTGATTTTTAACGACATTCTGCCTACACTGACGACAAGTATATTCAAGTAATTCTTGTACGCTATTGTTTAAAGCTAAAGCTAGATTTTCGATCTTTTTAATTGAAGTATTACGACTTAGAGTGAAACATTTGAAGGGCGCAAGTTCACGTGGGGACAAACGCTTGAACTGTGGACTCCGTCGGTGAATGCCAAGGAATTTCAATTGGATGCGCCAAAAACAGAAATTGGATGTGCCGAAAACAGATAATAATAGGTCGAGGAAAAATACCTTGTTTTCTCACGCATTGCATGGTTAGACATCGCTTTATAGGAAAGTACGACCTTGGAGAACTATTTTGATAACGGCAAGCAACATATCACCAACATGATTTGGCAAATATTTATTGATGATAATGTCTTTATAATATTTTGGCCGTGTTGCGTCAAAGAATATGTGATTGTTAAAGATTTTTTTTCAGTATCATTTATAGTGGGTAATCTCAGTTTAATAAACAATGTAGTCAGCATCTGTCTATTCAGTAACTGCAACAGACTTTACCTCCAGCTGTTTTAGTTGTGCTGAACGACTTAGGTCGTCTAAAGTAAAGTTGGATCGTTATGATGGTTACTGTGCGCTTGCACATGCTTGTTGGCAGATAGACCTAATGTCCGCACATAACGTTCCCAAAATCCATGCAAAATATTGGTCATTACCATGAAACGTGCGGATCAACCTGCAGGCAAAATTTAATATTTCTTGTAAGAGCGAAGCAACCGCAACATAGTTTTCATCTATTTTTTATAGCAGATTCGTCGTCAGTTGCACAACCCGTAGTCTTAGTTAAGCATCGTCGATTTAGCATCTGCAGTTAACTAAGTCAACCTTTGGCAAGAGTCCCCCGGCAAGCAGGCAATGAGCGATTATTTTAGTCTTGATTAACGAACATGTGAAACTTGGCTTCGATAAGCCTGGCTCGAGCTCCCTCGAACGAGTCTGGGTGGGAGCGGATTTTGCACGAGTCCTTGTCTGCATGTCCCAAAATCTTAAAAAAAACGCTTGGCCAGAAATCTGAAAGTTTGTTGGCTCTGTCTGTTAGTTTTTTGTTTAAAAATGTATTTTTAATGACGTAATAATCGTTGAACTCTGTACTGTGATTATTTAAATTTTTGACCTTTTCATCGAGTTGGGAAAGTGTGCACACATTCTGCACTACGAAACGTACCTGCATAGTATTACATCACCAGATCACTGTTGCCTCGAGCTCGAACAATTTTGTTGACATAATGAATCAATTTAACCATAGCTAAGAAACTTGAGTCCCCTCTACGGACTCTTGGTATCAAAAACTATCTCTACAACTCTCCCCTCTGATACCGTAGATTTTAACAAATTATTCGTCTCTGGCGTTTATGGTGAACGTTGTGAGTAAATTTTTGATGTATCAAAACTACTTGGGCATTCTACGGTTAAACGACTCTCTCTAAGTCAAACGCTTCAGTAAATATACGAATATTAGTTCGTGTGAAATAAAATTATCGCTCTTGCAGTGAAGTTTTTATTGTTGTTCTCGTTCCTTGGGTAGCGTACACTCGTACTGCAGAATAACCTGATAGTTATTATGTAAATTTGGCCATGTTACGCACAGTTTATCCTGACTACTCTACGCACAGTTCATCCTCACTACTTTACGCACAGCTTGTCCTGACTACTCTGCGCACAGTTTATCCTGACTATTTTACGCACAGTTTATCCTGGCTACGTTGCGCACAGTTTATCCTGACTACTCTGCGCACAGTTTATCCTGACTATTTTACGCACAGTTTATCCTGGCTACGTTGCGCACAGTTTATCCTGACTACTCTGCGCACAGTTTATCCTGACTATTTTACGCATAGTTTGGCCTGTCTACGTTACGCACAGTTTGGCCTGGCTACGCAAAGTCAGTCAGGTTAACTGACTGTGAGAAGCGATGGAACAATGGCTATTTTACTATATTTTCATTACTGAAAGCTTCTCCCCTTGAGTAACAGTAGTTATGAATGTGTCCTTAATTTTTGCACAGACTACAAATGTCTTGAATCGAATCAACTTTAGCAGATGAATCACGGTGTCAATGAAATGGCCTCAAAAATTAAAAGATAATTTTATTCTTCTCAATTGCTTTTAGCTCAACTCTCATATTTCTTGAGCAACATCGCTCTTTACCAAAATGTGTTTTGATTTTAAAATTGTTTGGCAACGTGCTATTTTTTGCTGCATTTAAATCGAGGTCAGTAGGAGTGAAATGTAAGATGTTATTGACCAAAATTTGCATTATGGGTAGGATGCCATTTTATTATGTGAATTGTTTGGAAATTAAACATGTAGGGCAGTGGAACGATTCATTTTTCGCATACTCGTTTTGAGTATTCCGCGATATATTTCTCAAAGGCATCCAAAAGTGTTCAGTTTATGTACATAGTTTTACTTCCGATGAAAATATAACATAGAATTAAGTTCCTAGCGTTTCTTTTCATCAGACAACTTTCGTAATTATTTAAACGAAATGAAAGCAACTTTTGCAAACATATGTTGGCTATGAAATGAAAATTACTTGGTTGAAAAATTTAGTAATACTTAGCTGGTACCCACCAACAGCTCAAATTACAGCTCGCATTCTAACTGGCATTGATTCCTCCAAGCTTCTGGACCGGTTGTAGGTCTAATTTTAGGCATAATTGAAGTAATCTTTGGATTGAAGTAGTGATGTGGTACGTAATCAATGGTCGAGGAAGTGATGATGTGGCCCATAGCCAGGTTCCTCCCAAGCTCATCCTTCAATGCGGTTCTGATCTGGAAAGTGTGGGGACCAATCCATGGGCGTAAGTGAATCTTCAAGTTGAAAAAAACAATTTCAAACAACTCTAGCCTAATTATTGGTACCATTATCGTCCTGAAAGAACACGCCATGACCAGAAAATAGAAGTCCATTAATAAGGTTCTATTTTCCTCGTGATCGTGGTCATCAAAACTTCTAATGAGTCCTGTGTTTTCATTTTGATACTGCGTAGAGTTAGAGACCTTAGTACAGTACAGCAAAAAGAACTCCAAAGCACTATACTTCATATAGATGCCTGAACTGTGGGGACGATACAAAATGGGAATACAAGTGCAGGAATTTTTTTCGGCCTCACACACAGCATATCATGCAGCTCAAACATAGAGTACTTCCTTTCCATATATCTTCTGAGTTTGAGGCAGGCGAGCCTCCCTCAGAATAAGGGCCCGCTCTATTGGCACCTTTACGAGAGCCTCAAAATTGATGGCATGTGGAGTTTGAGCCAGAAAACAATGGCTTCAGAAATGTTGGGAAGAGAAGCTCAGACACTCAATCTAGCTTGCAACAACTTAGGGAAAAATAAATTTTTCGAAGATACCTATTTCAAGACATTAATTCGCAGTTCCAATTTCATTCAATGGATATGATAAGGGTTAAATTAATTTAATTAAATTTATATCTATATGAGGTTATATTAAGTGACGAATGCTTGAGTCTACTGAAACGACCATATCTTTTATTTTGATATTACGTTAGTTCATAAAATCAACTTTCGATGGAGGTCATTGTTTCTAATAAAATATTTATAACAGTCTTTGAAAATACATTCCACCGTTAACGTGAAAATTTAAACAACACTGTTTTTTCTAAACAAGTAAAGTAAACGTCAAACGTCTTAGTTTCGAAAATGTTCAAGTCGGCTAGCTTAGCAAATTGCTGTTACTTCTTTTGAGAAAAGGGTCGAGGTTTTATAACATTATTGAAGTTCTACTAAATGTTAGTTCAAGAAGATTTATTTTGATGACTCGGGGTTCAAAGGTCACGTTGTCATTTTTATATACTAGTATGGCCCGCGAATAATTCGTGGTTAGTTTTTGCACATATCTAATTTCATTTTAATGTAACCTTTGTGGTTTATGTAGTGAATAAATTAACAATCATTGATTATCATTCAACAACTTTGATGCCATCCCAGTAGAAGCTTATGATCAAGCTGTAGCAGATACCGCAATGATGTTTTTATTTATCGATGAAGGGAGTGACACACATAGATAAATACATAGTGACAATCGTATCAATATATAGATGAATATATATGAACGGTGGCACGAATACATACCTTTTCGCCTCAGGCGTCACTTCGATGCAAGAAATAAGTTGTTCAGGCTTAGACTCCATTGAGAGCTCTGGAATTTAATAAAATGAAGAATCTGAAGAATCAGCAGAGAAGGATCGCAGAGATGAAATACCTAAGGAAGCCCCGAGGAAGACTTTGAAGCACCTACGTTCTTTTCTGCTAAGTTTCGGATTAAAAATTGACTAGTTTTCGTTGAAAGTGCTTATTGATTCCATCACCTCTGTTCACAATCTAACATCTCTATAGGATGTTGGGGGAAGATAAATACCTGAAAATTCAATTTTTAACGACTGCAATAGGACATGACTGGAAATTAAACTTTCTGAGGTGGGAAGAAGAGAAGTACGTCTGAAAAAAATTAGTTGTTATAGATTTAGCAGTATTAAAATCGATATGTTAAGGATATGAAGTGTAATTGTGGTAGAAAACCATAATAGTAGTTTCAGGGGAGTAAAAAATTTGGAAAAACAACTCAAGATTAGTATTATTCTAATAGTCTTAATAACTTCTTCTTGTGAAACGCTATTTTGTGCCATCTAAAAGAGCGATCAGAAATTAATGGTAATTACCATTTGCAATACTGATTATCTCCAGCACACCCCCCTTTCAAGTTTGGTACAAGGTTTCGTTCAAGTGCTTAAGTTCTGTCTGAAAAACAATATTCGACTGGCCTCTAGATCTTAACTATTATTTAGCGCCCCTTCGGTCACACGAATTGACCTGAAAATCACTAAAAACTAATCACTTTTTCACTACTTGCGCACTTGTGTTTCGTAATACGATGATAACAAATCTTGTTGCTTAAACAAGCATGATTTGTCACCGTAAGTCTGTACCTGAGATATGTCTTTTTCAGTCGTGTCACTTCACTCAGACACAGGTAAAAATTTCCAAAGTAAAACATGATCTGATAGGATGTGCAAAAAATTCATGAGCCGTCAAACCATGAAGCAAAAAACTTAACTGATTTACTCCACAAACAAAAAAGTCCTCCACCGGGGTGTACAAACAAAATATCTATAAGGTCGTACGCGATGAAAAAAAAACTCTAGAAGATTTACAGATTTTCAAGAAATCGATAGCGTAGTTCTTCCACACACTCCAATACATTGTAACTGAATTTGAGGAGCCTGTAGTAGTAATTTGTCGCGGCTAAACGCGTTGAGCTCACGGTCACACTCGTCACTCGAGCCTTGCAAAACATGCTTGGAGGCCTACCGACACATGAGGGCAATGAACCTAAAATTATGAATTTAAATTATTAGCTAATGTGTACCTAAATTATATCAATTTGACCTACTTGACGTAATTGTGATACTTTGGAGCTTGCTCAATGCTGACTTAGTTTGCACAAAGACTCGTGAATCAATTTCAATCAACTTTCGATGCCCTTACTTTTTTATAGAATCTAAAGGAATGGTAGTGTAAATGTCAGCGTGATTTCTTCACGTAAAATGCAAGCTGCACGAATGATACCGCTGTATTTTCTACTTCGAATTAATTTACACAAGAAAATTTTCAGAAATAAAATAAAATGAAACTGAGTAAAGTAAGTACGAGAATTTGAGCAATTCTCGTTAGTTCGTATGATAAAAAATTCAAGGTAAACTACCTGGGCCAATATTCGAAGATTTCTGAAGGCAATGGCTGTCATGATTTCAAGTTTAATACCATTAAGAGATGCAGATCTTTTCTGAGCCTCGATTCGTAGTAGCCGCTGTACGACTGCTATATTCGTCCTCTAACAACGTTATTCGAATTTGAGCTCTGGCTGAATTGGCGTTATTACGCCGGCACTTGGACAGGCAATTTCTTCCATTTCTTTGCTGAGAATTACACTCTCAGGCAAAAGATGTGGGCTTCTAGCAAGTTTCGACAGTGATTTCTGTGACTGGGAACGCAAAGTTTTGTGAACGATGGTCGCAGTATCTGTAAATAAGCTAATTCAGAGTTCAGAAGCTAGAAAATCATACACGCGGAGACAATATCTCATTCATTTGATGTATGCTCGCTCTCAATAATGGATGTCGTAGGAAATGTAGCACAATCTTGAGGGAATTAGAATTAATGTAAAATTGCTACTTGATGCAAACTGTGACGAATAAACAACAAACTTCTGTTCAAAACTCATTAAACTAAAAAGGAAGTTTTTGATTCACTGAATTGCAATAATCGCGTAAAATGACGTACACGCCAAAAGTTATGCAAAGTTATGTAAAGTTATGAGTTCCAGAATTTAGTCAGATACTTCCTGAACATCCTCAAATGTTCAATGCTGTCGTCTTCAAAATGACGTCAGCAAGAGACCTAATTAAGTTGATTAATTTTTCAAGTGGTATTACAGAACTAGGCTTGGGCTTCCATCACAAGAACAAGCAAAATCTGCACGCAAAAAATTAGAGGTTAAATTTTTTCAATGAGGACATGCTCAGCAACAAGGCATTTATAGTAAATTTTGCTTAGACAAAACTAATGCTATAGGTTAAATATTGAAATATTGATTATAGAATTCATTCGAATTGTACCGAAGAGTAGACATTATACTGAAGGGTAGACATCACCATTATTACGAAAAAATCTTTGAAAAACAAATTGGGTCTCATTTAAAAAAAATTCAAATTTAATGTAATCATTTTTACGCCGGTAATCTCTACAACATACAGTATATTTAAAATTTTACGTTCATTTTCGAATATTTATATATTTCGGAGCCCTCTATAACAATATATAACGCTCTCCAATGGAAACAAAATTAATATGAGGAAGAACTAGACGACGTTTTACCGGATACAGACGTTCATGTTTTTAGAGCTACAACTACAACGCATTCGCGAGATGTAAAACTACAAACAATTACTGTGTAATTAAAAAACCCGCATTTATGTTGCTATTTTTGATCCATAAAAAACAACGTATTTCCTTTCATACATTATGGACGGTGATGTAATCGACATCGGCAAGATATGAGACCCTCGCTGAATGTCATCGATGAACTGAGGCACAAAAAAAAGAAACCATGCTCTGGGGATTATATTTCTTGCCTCTCATAGCCAATAAAAGAGATAAGACACATCTTCAAACAGAGAACCGTCTGTTGTAGAGTTTCGTATCGCTCAGCCACTCTGAATGATGTCGCACAGCAGGAAAAATGTGGCAATATACACACGACCGCGTTCGGTCGAGCTACTATTAATGAGATGTATTCTCGTCATCGGTTAAATAGATCGGACTAATCTTAGAAATGTGATCTCGGTTCAAACATGAAACCCTGAGAATCCTATCGAATTACGTTAGCATGAACACTCTTCAATAAAAACGATACATTTTTGTAGCTTGACTTTTTAACCACCCCCACGGTGAGGTGAGGTAATATACGACTGCACTTCACAACTTATTCTTCTTAAATAAATATTTTATGCCCTTGAAATCAAGCTGTGAAAGAAATGAAACATTGGATCATAATTTTACTCCATGATATTTTTGTCACAACATTCTAGTGATGCGTTCTCTGAAAAAATTGATCGAATAATGGAGCTCAAGATATTGTAAGCCGCCACAAAATATGCGCAGCAATGTGAAAGATTCAAGTCCAGGTCAACCTAATTTTTCATCACAAATATTCTAGTGGTACTCGAGTTACAGAAATATTACGTTACGAAAAAAGAGTAATGACAGCACCAAGTTGTCAAAGTCTGTCTCGAGAGTTTTGTTCTCAAGCGATTCTACATAAATTTTCCACTACGTTACATACGCATACAGAATCCAAAGTTCAATGCACAAATACTCTAGAAGTATCATTCGTGCACTTCTCGGGTTACCCAGTCTAACAAGTTTACTTCATTAGAGATCCGGTGTTAGCATCAGCAACTGGTGGGTGCTCTCGTTGATAAGATATGCTAAGTACAGTGAAGGCGGATGTTATGCGATTTCAAGTGAGGCTGCGGCTGAAAGCCTTCTCTGAGTCATAATTCGCATCCCATTTGGAGTCGCTGTTATGAACGTGTGGCCCCAAATGAGCCAAATTCGAAACATCCTGTGCAGATATTTTCTCCTACAACTTTTTTAGCCTTCATGCGGTTACGTACTAATGGGACCTAACAACTACACGTCATCTGTTACAGCAGGCAAGGAGGTCTTGACGCTCCGATTCACACAGGCGCATGACGAGAAGTGCCTACGAAAAGTGTTGTTGTTGAGTTAGTGCAGCAATACTTCGTGCCTAAACTCGGCTGTTCCGACAGGATGAATGGACTCTAGTTCTATGAACTTTGCTTCGTTAATCTGCCGCTACCCAATTGTCCTGGGTTACATTTAGAAGGTCAAAAAGGCTGTGTTAACTACTTGTTTACTGTCTGCACTGAAGGTTCAGCGCCACAGGTTATTTTTAAAAAGTATGTGCATTCATTAAGTTAATGTCATTTTGTAAGCAGGAAAAAGATAATGCATGTACCAAGTAGTTGACTGACCCCATGTACTGCGTCTGATTTAGGCATAGCCTCGTCTTATTCTGTAGGCTATTAACCTGTTAACGGTTACCGCTCATGTGGCCGGTGTGGCATTCACACGGTATGTGTAATCGACAGTTACCGTGTGAATGCAACAACCACGCTGACATCATATGATGTCAATACCCGTTAATAGGTTAATACTCCGATCTTTCCGATCTAGCTCGTGATTCTCCTGTTTTGACGATGGGTATGACTGAGGTTACTGGGGCTTTGTGGGTGAGGTCATGGATGGAAAATTCTTGACAAGTTTCTTTAACCTGACTGAAATAGTTCGATTTAAAGGTTTTAGCCTAAGGAGCTTTTTCATGAAAAGAATACTATTGAGATAACACAGCTGTTAGAGAACAAGAGCTGTGATGTAAACGTGTACCGACGTAGAATATAACGAAGATTCCAAGTAATATTTTAATAGGAGAATAGTAATAGAAAATATACTTAAAGCATCTCCTTTTATTTTTTGTCATTCGTTATTAAGACACACGTACATACAATTCGAAAATTAATTTCGAATACAATAGTAAATTGACAACCATTGATTAAAATAGCTCAGATATGTTTTAAAATTTGTTATATACTGTTATAATACTTCTAATTAGAGGGAAAACTTCCACGAAATCCTCGCCTTGTTGGAGAAAAAAATGTTTTTAGAGCCCAGCTATATCTTCAGTATTACTTTGCAAAATATTATCGCTCTCGTATATCAACGCTAATCATTTTGATTGATTTTCTATCGCTTGTCTTCTTGAGAGTGAAAAATTCATTCAAAATATAAGGGAGTTTTGTTGCTTTGTACTTAAACGGAACGGTCAGATGACCTGATACATTTCTTGCTTTAACAAAAGGGAAATGAAATCAAGAATGAACAGAAATATTTTCAACCTAGAAAAACATGAAACAAAAGGTCATTATATATATATATATATAGAAAATGATTTTTTTTATTTTTATGTCATATTGCTTTTATTAAAGCGACAGATGTCTCAGATCATTTTGTGACACCCTATATGTAAAATTCCTTCCAGAATTGTTTACTTTACTCGCCGACCTGACCAAAGCAAGACTCATTTTTAACTTTTTCCTGCCGTGAGCGAAATTGTTCTTTCTAAGTCGTGTTCGTGATTCTCCTTAATTCAGCTTAGGGTTCAAAATACGCGTTTATGTTTCACTATTATTTTACTTGAAGCAATCAATACACTGAACGTCCAATAATTGAGGTCCCCGAGCTGAACGCGCCAATACGCCTTTTTTTAAAATGACAAAAAAGTATCTAAAGTTTTTTCTCATTCCGACTGCAATTGTACAAAAAAACTATTACAACTAGCGTGTTGCTGTTTACGTTATTTTAAAACTGGATATTTCTCAAATGTCCACCAACTTTTTTGTGAAGATACATAGAGGAAAATATTTTTTTATCACCTCGAACCAGAAGAACCATTGCCAAGAGTTAAAAATAGCATTCTGTAGTGTAAGTTTCAGGTAGCAATACTCATAAGATATTGCAGCTGTAATGCTACTGCTGGTATTAGAAAGAAGTTAAATATTATGTGAATATGCTGTGAAATTTTGTAATGATAATGTACTGATATCCATATTTACCATTAGCTTGAAACAAATTATTTAACATCTCTGGAGAATTCAAAACTAGTGCCAGTCGTTGATGTTCAAATAATTTTTTTTTTGCCTCATGAGAACTAATAAAAATGCCTTGAAACACAAGAAATTTGTTGAGAAGATTCATAAGTAATTTCTATTTAATTTTGACTGAGTAAAAATATTATAATCCCATGAAATGAAAAATTACCGAATAGCAGTTTATGAAAAATTCACGTTTGAAAAATCATAAACAGAATGTTATTGTTGGAATTGGTGTATTACTTTGGCCCCTCTTACCATCTACCCACCAAGATACACCTACAAGGGAGTGTGGGATAGCATCATCTACAAAATCAATTCGCGTATTGTCGAGTTCAGGAGTAGAGCCTCAGGAGTGGAGCCTCCTGCCGGGCGCGGTGCGCCAGGTTTGTGCCCTGCAGGAGATGAGCTGCCGCAGCTACCGCAGCTTCATTGACCTTAAATCTGAATGTTTGCCGTCTTGATCGTCATTAAACAATACATGTTTGTCCTCTTGATTACCTTAAACGTTGCATGTTTGCCATCTTGGCAGTCATTTAGCATTGAATGTTTGCCATATTGACTGTCTTTCATCAATGCTGCTTGCTATGGTACCTTTCATTCACAATTTAATGTTTGCCATGTTGATTGCCAATTTTAACTTCACGTCTGCTATCTTGACCGTCATTAAACATTGCATTCCTGTCACGTTGACTGTCATTAATAATTGCATGCTTGCTATGTTGACCATCATTAAACGTTGCATGTTTGCCATGATGATTATCATTAAACATTGCATGCGTACCATGTTGAATACCATCAAGCATTGCATGTTTACCATATCGACTAGTATAAATCCTCCCCGGGTGGGGCAAGTTCACAAACATCAAGTGCTGCATGTTTGTCATGTTGACCAGCATAATTTACCACGAGTTAGGCATGTTGACTACCATTAATCAATAATAGCCCCCACACATGACCCTCAGCACCATGCGACGTATTTATTACCAATTTGACTAATGCGGTTACCAGTCGGCGACGCTGGGGGAATAGCGAAGCTGTCCTCTGTAGTCTTCCGTGAAGTGCTCCCTAGAACACTTGGGAGGGACATCAAGGAAACTCTAGAGTATTCTTACATACATACTTGCTGGTGTGATTATATACATGTATACGTTATTGTCTTATTGTTACATGCTTGTACGCTATTGTTACATATTTGCACGTTGCGTTATATACTTGCATAATTATAAACATGTTGTTATATACTAGTATGTTATTGTTGCATACATGCACGTTATTGTAAAATTGTTACATATTTGTAAGTTTTTGTTGTATAGTTATGTACAATATTCTATATCGCTGTATACATGTACATTATTTTTATATACTTGTATACGTTATTCTTGTATTTGACATACTTGAATATTTTTTTGCTTACTGACCGGCAGTCAAACTTGTTCCGCGAGAGATAATTTTCACAGAAAAATGTTGGTCAAAAAATTATTGATCTACGACGGCATCTTTGAAAAAGTGCATCAAGCATTCGTCTGGCTGGGAATAATGTAAAAAGGATTGTTTGAAATACATCACCTGGGACAATGTAATAAAGTTGTGTGGAGAAACAGCTCATATTTTACAATATTTAAACGTTAGTTGGCCACATTTTGATAATTTGACATACGTGCTAGCCCTTGCTTTATGTTTCACGCAGATTTCTATTTGTCGTAAAGTTCTACTTCAATAATCACAAAATTTGGGGAAAAAAGTACTTTTACGATGGCACCCAACATGGTCAAAGCTTACACTGGGTAACATCAGTAATCTAGTAATCGACAAGGACACGTGGTATTTGTCTTTGAATGGAAACATTAATCATCGCAGTTAGTACACTTTTTATCAATGAACAGAAAATCCAAACTTATTTCAATCCAATATTCGAGCGGCATCTCACCCGTCGCTCACTATTATTGCCTTTGATCTGAGAAACGCGTTGCGCACAAGCTGTAGGCAAGATAGGCCAACATTACGCACTAAATACGTTAAGGAGTGACAAAAGCAGAGCGGCTGAACACCTGTCGATGGCACGCGAGGTCTCAGAGCACTAACTGCCTGCCATGTGGCTCTGACCGGACTCGAAGCGTACGCTCTCGTCAGACTCGCATCGATCCATTTGAAGGGCATCGCACGCCTGCTTCTGCTCTCTTTCCGTCTCTGAGTATTTAGTTTTCTGCATTTCAGGGCCACTCGTCTACCTCAAAGCCCTTCTTTAGGTCTTCAAATATTTAGTTTTTACATTTCAGGGCCACTCGTCTGCCTCGAAGTGATTCTTTGGGTCTTTGAATGTTTAGTTTTCAGCATTTCAGGGCTACTCGTCTGCCTCGAAGCGGTTATTTTGATCTTTGAGTATTTAACTGTCTGTATTTCAGGGTTACTTGTTTGTCTCAAATTATGAGGCTCTTTGGGTCTTTGAATATTTAACTGTCTGTATTACAGGGTTAATCGTTTGCTTCAAAGCGGTTCGTTTGGTCTTTGAATATTTAAGTCTATACTTCAGGGTTACTCGCTTGCCTCAAATTAAGAGGTTCGTTTGGTCTTTGAATACTTAAGTCTACATTTCAGGGTTCAGGGTTCAGGGTTCTCGTCTGCTCCAAAGTGGCTCTTTTTGTCTTTAGTGTTCCTCATTTGAGGGCTGCTCGATCTCCTCAAATCGGCTCACAGAGGTAGAGTGAACATTGGAACACATGCACCGATTCTTTTAGCTACCTCGCCGCTGTCTGTAGGTGTCTGAATAGTTCAATTCGATGATTCTTCGTCCTGCAATTCTCTCCCGAGTTCGAACAAACAACACTTTCAGTACGCATCATTGTGCTTTGAAATTATATTACAAATTTCCCGGTTTGGTTGAGAAACTTTCAGAATATTTCATCCCTATGAACATGTTATTTTCACTTTAAAGGAAACTTTTATAATTTAATGAATATTTTATTCAATTGAATTTGCATATCAACTATGAACTTTCAAAGGAAGGAAGTATAGCACCGCTGAGACTCATGTGATATCGTAGATTTTTCCCACTAGGAAAATGTGTTCAACATATTTTTGCGAGATAAACTCGAACTGATAAATACCATTGTTTCTTTTTTCAAAATGAGGTTACAAAAAAAATGAAGTGAACTAACGAATTATTATAGTACCGTGAGTAAACTGCTTAGAATACTTGTGAAAGCCGTGCACTAAAGAATTCAACGAACTTTAACAGAATAGAGTGAAAAATGATAGAATAGAATGAAATAAAATTTAATTGGATTGAGTAGAATGAAGTAAAACTAAGTAGAATAGATAGGAATAGAATAGAATGTCGCTACAGGAAAGAGCCAAGTGATACATTCAAAGGTTTTTACTTAATTTTTTGTCGTCAGAGTACCAATCAGGCACAGGCACCACGTATCATAGAAGCAGACCCTGAATGTAAGAAAAAGAAATGTAGACTCGAGAGAATACATGGAGTCTTATCTTCATTTCTATCGGGGCACTCAGAGGCAATAGAATTTTCATCTTTTGAAAATCAGGGCGTGTCTGTTGCAACTCGCACACAAATCACGCTCTCCCTATGCCAGCCCTGCTTGTTCCTGGCCCGGCAAGGGTCCGCCACATTTCTCGCCTCACTACGGCAAATATTGACCCAGTAACATCTCCGTTACCACTCCAATTTCAGCTCATTTTTTTCGCATCCAGTGCTCCGTTTACTTGTTTATTGACCCATTCCCTCTGCAGCGCACCTGATGTCAGCAAATGACTGCCTCATCACGCAAATTGTCGGTACTGATGCTACGGCCCGTACTGTGCCGCGGAATACTTGTATTCTCGACTCTAACTTTTATTAACATGAGCTCGTACTGGACGAGAAGCGAGCTTGCGTTCCGGTATTTTAATTGTAGTTCTCCCTCACGCCGATTGCTATAATCTTATTTTCCATTTCGTTCGTGGAGGTATCAATGAAATGATTTTTTTGCAACATTGTTTTTAGCGCTGCGGGGTAATTTACCATTGTCAGGTCAAATATACACAAAATTTTCAGAATGCTTCAAAATAATGGATGAAAGTTTTGTTGAGTATTCCTCGTTATTTTTAGCGATAATAATATGTTCAGCTGGAGAGAGCATTACTGACCCATTACTTATATGGAAGGAGCTCTTCCTCACGAAAAATTAGGGTCTCCGTTGAGTGTTTAATTTATTTACCTAATTAGCGTAAATATTTTGTTCATAGTTTATTGAGATTTCTTTACATACATGCTAAACAAGGCATGAGCTCCGCGTGACATTTATTTTAAAATTGGGAGTCCGACAGTCACAAGTTTATTTGTTAAATAGCTGAAATTAAATTACACCTCATGTGGTAGATGCAGGAGTGAGATCTCAANACACAAAGCTTGTTTCAAAATTGAGTGAGCAAATGTCACATGGAGATAAGCCAATTTGCATCAACGAAATCGCCGATATGTATGTAGTTCTGGCTTATACAATGCCTATAATTATTTTAATGAGATTTAAAAACTGTTCTCATGAGATTTACATTCTCAAATAAACCTAGCGAATAGATACATATGTATATCGTTTGGTTATAGATGACTGAAATTTAAATGAATGCTCCTTGTACCTCGCATATAAAGCATGAGGATTTCCTGCGTTGAATATACTTCGTTATAATAAATTGCGGTCGTACATTCTGCCACGGTTTAGCTATTCGTCTGAAAAGAATAGCTAGAAATTTTTTTCGAGCTCAGAAGCCATCATTTTATTGAGAAAATTATTTAAGCGTTTACGCGAATCACGTGCACTTTGAACGACAGAAATTCACAAAAATATTAGTTCTTTACTATTGTAATGTTAGTGATACTATGGCAACAGACATCATTTATGCCCATATGTATAGTGGGTATAGTAACTCACCGTTATCTTCCCCGTTATCTGTAGGAGACAGGGAAGAGCAGCCTATCTTTAATAGGTCAGTTACTGAGCGACCGACACTTGTAAGTCGTTACAAACATGTAGAGCTCGTCGTCAAAGGCTCTGTCTCTTATGAAACATTTTGATACATTTGCTAGAGGCTCAAATCGAAGATAATCAAATAGCGGTCTAGGGAAGGAGAGTACATAACGATAAATGAATAGGATAATAAATATTGGAAATAAAATCGTCGAAAATTTACCTTCGCTTGAAAATACTCGGAATGAACTTCCTCTTGGTTTTGCTTTTCCATCAAAGCAGTCACTTATTTAATCAAGGTTGAATGGGACTTCCAAACCTCTCGTCTAAAAATTCAGTAAATGATGTGCATGAAATGCCTTTGTTGATGACAAACGCACCTACCGAGCCCATGCGCTAACTCAACCTACAAATCTCAAGCAATTCGCCGCTGAGTTTCTAGGACTTAGAAGAACGCAAACTAATTAAAGTTCTTCAGACGAAGTTAAATTTTCGGTTTGTAATTCTCGACGGAAAGTCGTTTATGTTGAATTGTTCATTCTTTGCAAGCACCTAATTTATTCGCAAACGTTACGAAGAGAACTGATGATGTGAACAGTTATCTCATTAACACCTACACTAAATTGCACATGTTATTCCATCAGGTTTGAATGAGAGTTGACAATCGAATTTTGTACCGTAGAGTAATTTTTTAAGGATAAAGATATTTTTTGCCCCGTTTCCCTTTCCCACTGAAAAGGCTAAAAAGACTTGAAGCTTTTACACTACACTACATTTTTAAATTCACAGTAGCGCTTACATTGAATTTTCAAAATGACCCGTGAACAATCTCAATGATTTTATGATCTTCAAGATCTTTCCGATTCCTTCCACGAACGAAAGCATAACAGAGGGTAGCCCCTCTTCTGTTGTTATGTTATCGACTTACAACCCCTCGATCATTGTTATTATTATCATTCTTATTATTTAGGTAGTTTAAAGCTCCGTAGCCACATGAATGAGATCCCAAGAGAATGAAATGAAGGAATTTTTTGATATTGACTAATAAGAATGGGGAATCTACGCACAAATTGCGTTCCCACACAGGATCTCTTGTGCATTTGAACACCAGGTTAAGAATGAAAAAAAGAAAGGACCAAAACGAGGTAGCTAAGAGGGTGTGAAAATTGGCTGACGTAAAGTGGGCACAAAAGGTAGAAGTCCCGAAGGCTTGCCATAGTAGAAGTAGCCTAACAGTATCCCTCCCTCTGGCGGGTCCCAAGCCCCCATGGCAGGGTTGACGGACCTTCCCTAATCCTTTTGCCCAGTCTATGCAAAAGAAGAACATCAAGATCGTTGTCGTCCAATGACCAAAGATGCATTTAGAATAAACGATAAGGAATATGATTTTTGCTTCTCTCCCTGCTATGTTCTTTATCTTATGTCATTGGAGGTTAAATTTATCGTCAAGGATTTCTCAATTTGACGCATAATTCACAACTCAAAAGTATTCACCGAGTATCAGTTAGCATTAATGTATCAAAATATATCTTCCTCTGGTATACAGGAGCAAAGCACCTATGCATCGTTATAATATTGTACGGCATTAAGACCATGTTCTTTCTGATTGAAACGCACAAAATTTTTCTTTCGATAGGCTTCCATTTTGAGATATACAATGTTGTTGATCACAGATAACAAACTAAAAAAGGTTGAGGCCATCGTTGCTTGCAACTGACATAAATTCAATTCATATTGCTTTTTCAAGACGTTAGATTTCCAAAAAATACGTTCACGCTTCGTAATTTTATTGAAACTAAGATACAATTCTCAGCGCCCTGTTTAATATTGTCTTGCAACCGTTGCT
>VOMN01088302.1:0-21878 GCA_014899125.1 Orchestia grillus
GTAGAGAGGTTAGCTTCACGTAAATTTCCTGGCCTGAAATTAACTGTTAGTTGTAAGTTTTGGGGATTTATGGGTTCATTTCTTGAAAACCTCACATTGAACAGAGAATTAGTTCTGCTCAAATTGCACCCTAAATCTGCTGAGCCGCCCTTGTTGAGCTGCTACTCGGGTCCCAGCCGCTACCCAGTTCACTTTATCTCTTGCTCTCAGCTCTTTATTCCTGCATGGTGAACACAGACTTGTGCAAAGAACTAAGCGAAAAATGTTTTTTGGCCAGTCTTGGGCACCAG
This sequence comes from Orchestia grillus, assembly GCA_014899125.1. NCBI lineage: Eukaryota > Metazoa > Arthropoda > Malacostraca > Amphipoda > Talitridae > Orchestia > Orchestia grillus. The sequence goes on from VOMN01088302.1 coordinate 291, forward strand.
TAGATAGAAAACTTCGTTGTTTGTGGATTTAAGTCCATCTTGTTAAGTGTAAATTCTATATTGTGATCTTGAGGTATTGTGAGAATGAACCGTTTTATTATATTGCAGGTACGTTGATACCAAACAACATGGCGAAGAAGGTGTATGACTTCCTGAACTACAAATACCCGCCTGATATTGCGGAGAAGGATCGGTCTTCCCCTAGTTTCTTCGACTCGCCTCCTGTCGAAGAGGAAGATGATGACATTATCTTGTTGTCGTGACCTTAAACTAAAGTCTAGTCTATTACAATAATGGCTAATGGTTTCATTACCTCAACCGTTGTTTGGCGGGACGCATTAAATGTTCCCGTCTTCGCCATTTGGGTGTGACGTCGCCTGCTAGCAACTTTCTACGGAAATGGCAAACTTGAGTCGATGTAACGTGTGTGAAACGTAACCTGCGTGTAGTTGTTGCCATGTTCTCTCGAGCTGGGCTCAGACGTCTTGCCCGGTTATTAAACCGTGGCCCCCAATTGTCCCTCGATTCGTGCGTCTCAAGAATGGATGAGGCAAGCTACCTGGACCGCATCATGCGCACCTGAGGAATTCGACAGAGCTTGGCTTCTTGTTCTTGAACGCCGCGTTAGTCGAGGGATCTCTTGTACTCGTATCGGCATCTACGTAAGGATGCTTTCTTTAACCACTTGTGATATTTTAGTTTTAGGCTCATTATCAATTGCTCGTTATTTGTTGACTTTGCAGAGTTTCTTACCTCGTTCTGACATAATCAGCTACTTCGGTGTTCCTAAGCGCATTTGACAGGTGTTAGCTTATTTCCATGTGAAACATTAGGTGTAGTAATTTATTTTCATCACGTTAGCAAGAGTCAGAAAACGTGTTCCTGATTAGATCTGTTTCGTTAACAGGATCTCTTTTCATGTGAAAAGCTTGCCTGAGTACACATGTCTTGCGAACGTGCACTTCCATGTGAGCACTGGCTACTTGAGGGTCGTATGCTGGAGTGGATGAAATGAAACGCATGTCCCTTCATGTGAACGGTTGCAGCGCTACTCGGTGAAAATGGTATTTACTTCCAAAGACCACCCAAAGGTACACCTAAATAAATAGTCCATTTTCAATAGGCTCATCTCTACAACCTGTAATTTTTAAAATGGTGAAATTACTAGTGAGATTATTGCGATGCATTATTTCGCTGATCTTTATGAGCATTCTTCAAATGAGTTTTTCAGCATCTGTCCATTGTTTAGAGCGTTTAGTTTGCTGAATTGTGGCAATATTTTTGAAACAGAGGTGTTTTTTCGCAATTGTGTTAAATGATAAAATCATGTTCTTGAAGCAGTTTGCTACATTTTGAATCTGATACCAGCACACCTCCCTGGAGTGTGTCGAAATCAACTTCTGAAAGTATCACTAGCGTGCAACATAAAATTGGAAATTTATCAGCAAGTTTATCGAGTGATCTTGGGGCTGAAATAATCGTAGGTGTTGGAATCTTATTAGGCATCGCCGAGGTCTGTTCATGAGTGGTGTAAATTTTTTTTCATACTTCGTGGGATGAATGGAGATCAGATTGAAGAAAACCTAAGCGTCGAACGCTTTGCCTGTAGGACATCCTGTGGGGCTAAATTTCAGGGCTTGTATCATGGTACCTGATCTTTGAAACTGCCATTTTTCTCGATAAAACTCACAAAGTTAACCTTTTTCGTGCAGGACTAATGTTCTGAAATCTTACTCCTTTGACTCATTTGTACCTCTTTATGCGCTCGTGTCGAGGCTAAACTTGGTCGAGTCATAATTAGTTATATTGGTGTATTTTACTTTATTTCAATAACCCATTTTTCGAACTCGTGCCCTTGCTAGAAACTTCTCAGGTTTTCTAAAGTTAAGACTTGGAGTAGCTGCGTGCTTTTGTACATTCCATTGCATTTGAATTTTTTCCAAATGTGTGCATCGTCTGATAACTTTATTTGTAAAAGACCAATCAATCTCAAAGAGTTGTGTACTGAAGGAGAATGTCTCTGGTGTATCTGGAAGGATTTCGCTTTCGTTTAGTAGAGGTTCCAATTACAATCCGTGGTATCTAAATTTGTGTTCCTTTTAAACTTCGGTATAATTAAAATCGTCCCAATTAGCGTTGCCTAATTGGGACGAGCACTAACGCTAGCTAGCTCTGGAATGTCACATTTTATTTCAAACACAAGGGTCAGGGAATTCGCTTGCTAGCACAGTTTATTTATTGAATTATTATTGTACTAAAAAGACGCATTTCTTCGCATCATCGTTTTTTGCATTTTGTTACAGATGTTGAAATAACCGTGGTCGAAATGTTCACTATAGTACAATAAAAATTCTTGCGAGTAAAAATAACATGCTTGCAAGCGGCTTTCCTTACTCTCGTACTTATAATTAAACTCTGCCAAAGGCCAAACATTAATATTACTAAATAGTGTTGGTTACACGAGGCTGTTTTGGGTTTAGTATTTTAGGAAACCCTCCCCCATTCTCCCCTTCGCTCTGCTGTCTCTCGTTGAGAACCCAGCGCACTATACAGCTGACCTGCAAGTGTTCCGAATACTCATTGTCTGCGTCATTCTGCAGTTCATCGTGTCGATCAGGTGCTCCTAAACCCGTAATGCCACGCATAAACAGCACAGTTATCTATGCGCTAACTTTCAGAAACACTTCCTTGAAAATCAACACGAAATCACGGAGACTGATAATCGTCTTTTCTACCATACGACTCAATCATCTTCCTGCTCTGGAAACTTGTTTTACCACTTATCTCTGCTTAAATTGTAATTAATGTACCTCTCTCCCTGCATTTACAGTAATTTTTAGTATCAAATCAGTGGACATCCTTCTCGTATGAATCGAGCTCCTGTAGAGAAATCCTTTCTTTTTTGACCTGGATACCTCGTTAATTAAGTCGTTCTTTATTCATTTGCGTCAAACCTTGTATTCCAAGTTTGATCATTTTGATTAAGTGGTGATTTTTATGGATGTTTAACTAGCTGTGAATTGTTTGCCTGAATAACCGTAAGTCGATTTCCAGTTTTTATAATAGTCACGAAAAGTCATGTGGCAGCCTCACACGGGGGCGATGCGGTTCTCATTTCTCTTCAGCAGTGTCGAGCGTATGTGATTATTCTCCTTGAAAATTGGGGACATTTCGGGTCAAATTAGGCTTTCCAATTTTGCCACCGCAATAACAGCCAATAGCATCTTCATTATCCTTCCTGTTATCCTATGACATGAGTGACCCGCCGCTCATTGCAAAAGCGTGTGTGCATTATGTTAAGAGTTCGCGAGGTTTAGAGCTCATTAGGTCGATCAATTGCTTTCATCGTTTTGACTATTTCTTGTACGTCTTAGCCTGCCAATGGTCACTGCCCGTGTTGGCGGCGGTACAGTGACATGGTCAGTGTAGTTGACAGTGACCTATGAATGCAACAATCACAAATAGGGTGAGTTAGGTTGGTCTATTGTATACTATGGAAACGGGAGTCCCCAGAAGGACACTGTTAAGTAACCTCGGCTATAAATAGGACTTCTAGAATTCTTCAGGATTTTTCTTTCTTCATTCTTAGTTTGTTTCAATGCGTAGGGAATGTCGTGTAGGAACAACAAATTGGCCATAGATTCTGTCCTCTTTCGTCCATACTTAGTGGTCTCTTCGCTATCATAAGATCGCGTTCCGCTTGACTAGGGAGCTTCTAACTAACCAATAAGAATAATACTGTGCGCTTGGCATAAAATTGGCGAGTGGCTGGCTCCTCTCATCCAAGTACCGTGAAGATAGTGCCCAAAGGTTGTCTAAAAATTCATGTGACTTAGCTTGATGTCTTAGCATTTTTCTTCGTCATTGAACGCCGAAAAAGTTACCTTATCGCTTGTTATCTGCTATTGACTTTAGAATTTGATTTTAAATTGGCGTTTCTCTCGCGTCACAGTGCACTCGTCACCCCTGGTACTTGATGATTGAGCTTCGACGCAGTGAAAGTTGTCTTGCATATGCGTACGCTTTTATATTTGTTTGATTAACGCATTCTCTGCGAGGGCGTGGCTTTTGATGCGGTACTTTGAAACCCTCGTTGAGGGATGACGACTGCTGTTCGTCGAAAAAATATCTGCACATCCTCCACTAGTGAATTTTTTGGTTTCTTTAATTGTTGCTCCCCGCTACCTTAACAAAAAACTTCACTGATGATCTCAGCGCGGTCAGTATCTGTTATAGAGAGCATGAAGTTATTGTACTTTTGTCGTTTTGCCTTCTCCAGAAAATCAACACCAAATTGTCACAACTTTAATGAGCTGCTGTAAAAAGTTTTTTGTCTAATTCATACAAATGAGTTAACTTTAAATTTTTCCTTTAGAAAAATTGAAGCGCACTGTTTACTTTGAAAATTCATTCTCAAAGGGAGTGTTGTTTGTCAAAAATCGCATATCAATATGAGAATCTTCAAATTCTTATTCTCAGGAGAATGTCGATGAATCTACGGAAACTCAAACGAGTATTTTCCATTCCATGCGTTAATGTATTGAATTTTCTTCATCTTTTGTAGCCGACGTAATAACTCGAAACACTTTAGGACTCGCTTTGATGTCAAATTTCACTGTTCTCTCGGATTTCTTTTTCGTACTTGTATTTTAGGGTCTCCTCGGGCATGCACGGAACACTGCTGCTCTTTAATTTATCTTAGGGACTTCATATTGTTCGATGGGCATGGTCGAGTTTCTGAGCGTGAGGGTGTGGGGTGATATTAAGTGAGCCTTCGTCATTGTACCTTGAAGAAAAATCCCTCTATTGCGTTGACCTCAGCTTGCCACCATGCGCAGGAACGGCAACAAATGTGCAGAAACTGCTGCGAGCATAGCTGTGTATTACGATTGACTGCATCGTTTTTTCTATTTCTTTCTCACTAGAGGTTGGCGTGCGAACTGTGGAACCGACCTCTTGCTCGAGTGTGTTTGCTGCTTCGTCTTTCCTGTAACGTTTAGTATATATTTTTTATGGGCTACTTACGTTGCATCTTCTACCCTTTGTACCGACCGTGATCTTGAAATTTACTGCTTATAGTTTGAGTTTTTCCCCTCGGACATGATTGGTGTATGTTAGTTGGAGTATCGCCCCCAGGGATGTACCGTTAGGTTACTTCAGCAATAGGTCAACCTTCAGGACTTCTATTTTTCGCGTCCTTGCTTCCAATTTTGCACAGTCTCCGCTATCTCCTTCTTCGGATTTTCTTCTGTATTCTTAACTTGCCGTTTCCATCCGCAGGAGATTCCATGTGGGAACGAACATACAGTGCGCATAATTTCCCTCCCGTTCTTTATAGTCGATACTAAATGATCCCTTCTAGCTATTTGGATCACATTTCATTGTGATAGGGAGCTTCAAACCATTTATTAAACCATTATCTCTTTCTTTCTTAACTTGGCTACTTGTCTAACCCGATTGTCCATGGTGATTAAACCTTGAATGTAATATCGTCTTGAATCTATTTTATGATCTCATTCTTTCAATGTTTTTAATCCATCAAATACTTCATTTGACTGTTGTTCTGATACTGCTGCATTACGCGTACTGTAATTTGGAGCTGCCGGGAATTGTAGAGCACAAGTGTTCAGTGTGGTGATGACAGCAATGTGTTTCTTAATGGCATCCGTACTATTATCATTGCCAACCAAGGTGATTTATAAATTCAAGACTCTGTGTGCAATCGTTATTATTTTTCTATAGTTATTGAAACTGGATCTTGAGCAGATTTTGTTCACCCATCTCAAATTTTCACTTGATTTCCACAGTAGCTTAGTCTCCCTTTTTTTGTGCCCAGCCATTGTAGCGATTGATGAATATTGAAGTTTTCTTCATTTTGGTGTCTAGCATTGGTCATTATTGAAAATCTTGCCTGTGGAAGTGAGAATTACTTTGAATATCTCGCTCGAAAGACTTCTAAAGAGGCTCGTGGACCCTCATACTTCCTTATTGACTATTTTAATTGAATTCCTTCAATTCGGAGTCTTTGTTTTGTGGCAGTTGCTGGATCACTTCACCGACGTTCTGTTGAGTGGGAATAATTTGAACGTCTCACGGGGCGTAGAATAGGCAATAGGGTTACGTTAGGTTTGTCTGTCCAATGATATACGGACTGGCGTTCCCCGAGAGGACTACGTTAGGTTACCTCACCTATAGCTAGGCCTAAGTGACTTATCTTTCGTGCCCGTTTTACTTCCCTTATTTCATGGATTCTTCTTTAATAATTTTTGATCTTTTATTTGTTTTTCTAAACAGTTTCTATGCTCGTATGGAACTTCACCTGTGCATAGATTACTTGTTTTCTGAAGTCCATACTGAATGGTCCATTCTTTTCGTTCTCTTGAAATCACATACGTGGTTAGGAAAGTCTAAACTAATGAAAATTTGAAAATGTTTTATTGTGGTAACTAGCACATTTTCGGCAGTTGTATGTGCTACAAGGCGAAGAGTGTTCAGAACTGCGACAGCAATCCAACCTAGGTCCGGAAGCTAAACTGTATTTGTTTTGGTTGTCACAAAACGTTGAATAGGTACTGTATTACCAGTGACGTTCTGCGTTAGCTTTTTTTCGAAGCGATAACCGTGAAATTCGTAGGAAGTGACCGCACCGTCGCGCGGAGTACTGAAGACACGTCACGTCTCCATCATTTTGTAGAGTCTCTTGACTATGTAAGCCGTTCACATTACATACCAGCACTCGTAATTTACGAAAGATTCGTGTAGCCAAACCCATACGCGTCACCCAAATAGTAAATATCAATCAAAATGGACGTCATTGATTTGGTCCACTTGTGGTTTGTTTATCGTGGAATTAGTCTTGCGTAACTTTTGGGATGTGTCGGAAGTTTCACGGGGCGCCTGCGCTCGAGCTGAGCAGGGATAAAAGAATTCAAGGTTCTCGATGCATGTATTTCTGATGGTTCCACAAAACCTGATCTCTTTTCAATACTTATGTAATACAAAGTATCATTCTTCCGTTGTTTTTAAGTCCTATATTTTCGATTGACGTTGTCGAAACGACGTTTCTGAATAGAGTGTTACTGTTTTTGGTTATGTAGGTCTCAAATGTTGAACAGTGCCATAGTTCTCACGCAGGTCCTATCCTATCCGACCCCGGGACGATCGCTGAGTTGATTCGTGGTCCTCCGGTGTATCGGGAGCAGCTTTGGTTCGTTATGCTGTGCACCAGTTTCGAAGGAGCGCATGTACAAATAAAAAACCTTCTAAAAATTGATCTGAGCTAAAATTCGTAGGGAGCTCAAAAAGCCCACGAGAAACTAAGGCCCTCAGGCCTGCGTGGGGGTAACAAAGTTAGTGTCGGTACACGAGTTTTCCTCAATTCCTTGTGTGACAATCACTGTCTACTACTACACGAAACAAGGTTATAATCACCGGCAGGGAGCCTTTTAGGCGAAAACATAAATCTGTAAATTATTGATGGCATTGGCACTTGCGCGTAAGGGTAGCACGGACCACTGGACCTCCTCGCCAGAGATGTAAGGAACAAATGATGGCAACCTAGATGTAAGATCAGCACTCCCCCGCGCCAAAATATAAATAAACTAAAATGGATGGACAGAGGTTCAATAAAGAAAATTTTACGAGAGTACGTTTACTGTGTACCAACTTGTTATAGAAGCTCACCAACAATAAAACCAAAACATGCATTAAATCACAAGCAACCCTACAAGCTTAAAATGAAAAGAAGGCAAACCCTTCCACTAAAAGTTGAGCTCACAGCATACCTTAGTAGAGGGCAGACGCCTGAGCAGCAGCAGGAGGACCAGCGGCTCGTTCACTAAGGAAACTCCAGCAAATGATACACTGTATCAAATGATACACAGCATCGCAACACTGAGCTCCTTCGACACTCCTAGAGCACTAACACCAGCACAACATTAATTGAAAATATAATATGGGAGAAATAGAACTACAACAACTCACATCAACAAACATGGGACGCTGGAAAGTGCAATAGCGATACATGGAGTCACAGTTGTGGCTTCCGGGACTCCAAAGCGGCAAACAACACCTAACGTGCTGTGAATTAAGCCAATTTGAGTTGGAAAAATTCCAACCAATAGGAGCTGCTGAACGAAAGTACTTATAGAGCAGGGCAGAACTTCTGAAACGGAGAGAGGATTATGAATGACATTATTAGTTCCCGATACTCGGAAATACGCTCGTACCTCATGCAGCAGATAACTTGGTTCGCAGAGGTGCCATGGGCAGGCTCCTCTTTTTGACAGCAAATGGAAACCTAAACAAGAAAAAATAGATACAAGCCACGCAGACAATTACTATATTCAGGAGTGAATCGGCTTTACTGCCTATGCATTTCCCAGCCCAACGGAGTCTGTAGTCGAGAGGCTCTGCAAACTATCAACTATGAAAGGCTCAACGGCACCAGGTTAGACCGTTCTATAAGGTTCATGCGAGCTTTTTCTACAAAGCTAACCGCAACCTCATCGTAAAAATTATTTGGGCGTAACATGATTGCGTTTTATGTAAGCACATTGGTTATAAATGTTACAAGTGTAAACGTCTCCAAACAGTTGAGAAAAGGAGAAGTACAGGACTTAAAAAAGGAGATATTCGGGAGTTGCTCTCAATGCATCGATCAGTCTCACGAGAGAAAGAGATATATAGAGGCCTATACGACTCGATAAATCGGCCCCCACTACTTGCAACAAATAATCTGATTGTTTAACATACATCAGAAAAAGGCTAAGCTCAAAAAGTATTCAGCAGAAACAATTAACGAATCTCTTCCTCTCCTTAGAGATCATGAATTATTTTTATCCGAGGAGTGTATTTTCTTAAGGTGCAATAAATTATTGAAATGATCACCCCTTGCAATACTGACTAACCAGAGGTCAAACTTTTGAGATGACTTTCACAGTGCTAACCGATATCTGTGACTCACAGCATTTTAAGATGGTGCGAAGACTTCGGATCAAAGAAAAGAAAGTGAATTTCGAGTCAGGGGTTGTTCAAGTAAAGCAAATGGGGCGACGCAGGCAGACGGTGACATGAACAAGACCAGGTCGATTCAGAACTGTAGACTTGTAAGTGAGCAACGGTTTGTCATGCTGAGAAATTACACCATATTGTAACTGGGATGTGACGTCACTTCGAGATTAGGATAGTTGGACTGAAAAAGATACTTGACACACATGAATGTGTGCCTCTATGAACACCATAATGAAAGGAGAATACTCATGCGCCTGTAGCTTATGATGCAGCCCTAATGATACTCCAGACATGGCACAATCAGATTAAAGGGGTGATCGAAACTGAGCTCTAAGGCCTGATGCTGATTTACGAACCTGGTTTCTGGCAAGATAATTGCACGATTTTATGCTCGGCATCAAAGTTTATATATTAAATATTCAAGAGCATCATAGAAAACTGTTCCATCAGTTTTGGTTCTTTTTACCCTATTGGAGCTCTTTCAACACGTCGAATGCGTCGTGCCACGTAGCCGTAAGTACGACGCGCGTCACGCAATCAACGCGTTAAACTTTTTTTTTCAACAACGACTACAAAGTTTAGTTATTCTATTCCATCTTGCATTTTGAAATTCCCGAACAGTCACTTCTCAAGAAGCGCTCATAAGTAATCGATTTCAGGGGAAAAATTTCCAATTGCGGTCAGAATTTACATTTTCCTAACCAGTGACCAAAATTTCGAGCACTCTTGTGCCAACTGAGCGTGAGCCCTGCACGGTACGTCGTGGTGCAGTAATACTCACAGAGCACCATTAGGGACCTGAAAGCCCGGCACCTCTTTCTCTGATGTAGCTTCACGAAGAAATGTTATCCAGCACTAAAAAGTAATTTCGTTCAATAAATTTGTAGTGATAATCCACGATTTCGGCGAAAATGAATGTCTTAACGCTCTTTCGTCAGCCTCCACGAAATATCTGACTTTTTTGGTATCGCAGTGCACTTTAATTGAATGTTTATGACAGCTACACCTTTCTCCCTACGATAGTTTTACCATGTAATGACAGCACGAACATTTACATCAAATTTTGTTTGAATTCGCCATGACTTGTTCTTGTTGGCTATTTCGATTTCTCGTGGGGCGTCATTCCATCATACGGGGAGTTCTGTCAACGAATAACGCGTTAAGTACAGGCAGCAAGTTTTCTACCATCCTCCACTAAAAAAAATACATTGCAAGATTAAAGAAGAGAATACTTCAAAAGATATCGAAAAGGAAATTAAACGGGTATCAACGCAACACACTAAAAAAATACAACAATGAAATTAATTGAAGAAAAAATATTTCAATACATTTTTATCCATTTTTGCAATCAAGTGAAGTAGCTAACATTCTCCCATGAAAGTCGATGCAGATTGACCACGTGAGATAAAAATAAATCTTTCATTAGAAAAAATCTAAATTAGGCTAAATTTGATTCATACGTTAAAGTTGGAAATTCGATAGACAGGAAGACTATGCCTAAAAGTTGTCCGATGTTTCCATAGAGCGTTCATCATTCCAAGAGTAGTCCTACGCCGTTTTTATGTACACGAATCAAAGCTTTGCATTTCTCCTGTTATTCTTTTTATTTGATTCTTTGAGTGAAATAGATTGTGGAAAGAGCAAATGGACGGATGGAGTGAAAGAGTGTTAGAATGAGGGATGAGTCTAGAAAGAAGGCATGCTCGAAATCGATGGTGTGGCTAACGCTTGCGTTGGGATCAAACACGTCCAAGGCTGATCAAACACCTATACTTTCATTTTGAGACGTACAAGAAAGAGAGAAGATCCAGTAGATGGAAATAACGAGTTATGCTTCTCAGGTACGGCATCCAGACCAAAAATGGTTCCGATGCATGACGTGACCAAGAGTACAGTAATTGTGTGAATGATTCGACATCTTCGACCGCCGCTAGTTGAAAGTTCCTCTATATATAATATAATTATGTTCATACTGAGGGAATATATAATTATGTTCATACTAGGGAATACATAATTATGTTCATATTGAGGAACAAGACACAAGTCGGATAGAGCTCATCGCAATGAAGAGTGAAACAAAAGTGCAGAAGCAATTAGATGAAAACAGGTCATCATATTTACTCGTTGGACAGCCTCAGAACAAACAACGGACATAAAAATACGCTAACTTAATCGGGAAATCGTAGCCCCCGTAGTTTTTTCCGTATCCCAATCGAACGAAATCAAGAGATTACAATACGTATCAGCCTCACCTTCCCAAAGAGGAGTTCTGGAATTATTTTCACTCGCTTGTGAAGAATGAGAAATATCCTGAGAGCTGGAGAGTAATCGCCTCAACTGCACTTCGATAAGGAATCGCAGCAGTAAGAAAGTGATTAAAAGCTTCAAGAGGATCAAGGCTACACCCATTATTGTCTGCAAAAAGACGATATTCAATTCATTAGCGCGTAAGTATGCCGACTCTTTTGGATGGCTGAACGTAGTCATGCAGCTCCTCGTTCGTAACGAAAATTTACACACCCATTTGACGCTCGCATCAACAGACCTCGGTCCAGCGGACTTAGGAACCATTGGGGACTCTGAATATAAGGTCAATCTGAGAATGAGATTCTAAATGAACGAGTTAGGATGCTCTTTTAGGCCTAAAAAGGGCTTCAAATTTCTTCGAACTTGAGCGAGGTTGCCTCTAGGTTCAGCATTTACCTGACCACTTTTATCCACTTTTAGTCTATTGATACGAACGTCAACTGTTTAAATGTTCAATTTACAATATCAATGCACGGCAACCCGCACTCACCACCATGCGTTGAAGGTGTAACATTTTAAAACTCTACTAATGCCAGAAGAAAGGAACAGCTATTGTAAACCTCTACTCGGTATTTGAAGAAATAGTCATCCTGCCTTCATATCCAGATGTCATCCGTTTTTCACATAGTGAACATGGTGGAGAATACGATAAATCAGGTTCATTATTAGGGTTTTAATAATAAAATACTACCTTCAGCCACCAAGTAAATCAAACGAACGCGAAACGAAGCCCGCTAACTACCTGCAAGTACATACGAGTTATCTCCGCAACAGTAATACAAAGTGTTAGAAGCAAAGTAAAAACAAAGACGAACTTAAAATCGTTAAAACATCGCCCATACAGCACCACAATCCACATAGCAACCTCACAAGCTTCATCAGAAAATAATGTTATCAATAAACACTAAGCCGAGCCTGCCATTAAATAGCAACTGAATAGCACACAGAGCGGTTTCTTGTGTAGCATTTATCCAACTCGGTGCAATTCGAGGCTTAATTATCGATAATTTGAATGAACAAATACAATTGGAAAAGAGCAAAATAACTCAGTGCAGAGATAGAACGTGAATAGAAAATCTAAATCTAAAGAAATCAACTACTTATTAAAATAATAATAAAGAATACACTAAAATTAGCAAAGAATAAATCAACCGCTCTCAAACGGATAGTGTAATCGACGGTCTTCATTTAGCTTCATGAAATGAAGAACCGACCAATAACCTTGAGAAAAATCCTACAAAAACCCCTGCAACACGAGAAGTTGGCGGCAAACACACAGTAGACTTGTTTTTTTCTTCCTGGGAGAGTCACAGAATTAATTAGAAAATTTCTTAGATTGCTTTCTTTCAGAGCACCTGACACGCTTACCGTAGACAGTCGCGTATCCGTGCGCTTGATACTATTTACGGCAACAAAAACAAGCATAAAATAAATTGAGTTGCCAGCAACACAGCCCATGTCACCTCAACACCGGGGAACCAAAAACAGTTCATTAGCATGGGAACCGTAATTGGAGGATATGAAGGAAAATGATTTCGTAACATATCATCTTCGGTAGGAATACCACGTCGGTAAACCACTCTCCCAGACTGCCTTCCATTATTAGTCACCATATCCGCAGAAAATTAAGACCATCGAGAAGAGTAGCGATCGTACGCGAGTAGGAAATAATATGAAAAACAATAGGGGAAGCCTACTTCACCCGAATGCTGAGCCCACATCGAATTCACAAACCCAGAGTGCTGGGACTGTTGTTTAAATCCCTACCATCTCTGAGGAACTCGGACTCTGTTCGAAAACACTGAAGTCAGACGAACGGCGCTTCTCCATTGAATGTAGTTTTGAAAAACTTTAACTAAAAGACACGACTAGAACAATTTTCAAAAGGTAAAGGAAAAACATTTTTAACGAACGACTATAAATAACTAGTACCGTGTCAAAGTATCATTTTCTAATCAAGTCCTCAGGTATAATGTTCACCTTGAAAACGCTGCGAAGAAAATCCTGCGGCAGTAAAGTAACAACAAAATTATTCTAGTGGGACTTTGAGCCACGACAAAATTACATAATTCGCAAATGAAAGGATCGAATTGCAACCTCCGACAGATGTATGTATTCACCAATAAGACACATTAGGACACTTGACAAGAATTCATAGAATCAGGCACCCGCCTCAATTAAAGGGCAAAAAAATATAAATAGGAATAATAGACGACGTATAATTAGCAAGGTAGGTTTCCCCGCACCATGAAAACCTAAAAATAGTTGATTATTACAACGAGTTCCAAGTCCTGCCTAAAACGCAGACCTAAATCTCGAACCTAGGCTGGACATTTATCCTGCTTAAAACCTCCAAACTACGAAGCACTCAACATAATGCAAATTTGTACGACACTCAGCGCATCTCAAGCGGCAACTAAAAAAGTAAGCACAACGCAGAACTGATTTCTTAAACAATAAAAGTTCTCAGTTATGAAGTATTGATGTAAGAAGAGACGGAAGATCTTCCTGCGTGTTTTAAATTAGATACCATACTGTGCTATTAGATTTTAATTGTCTGGATACCGGCGAAAAGTAGATGGCAGAAATTGAAGAATAAATTACTAGACGACAGAAGATAGGAACAATAAGGAAGTCACTCGTATTACGGAAGTTGACGTGTTCGAAGCTCTTCATGTTCGCAGTTACTCGGCCGGTATTACGAAGGTTTCCCAATGAAAAAAACAGGCAATACAGAGAGATAGAAGCAATAAACCAGAAAAAATGGCAATAAACCAGAGAAATCGGCAATAAACCAGAGAAATCGGCAATAANATAAGCCAGAAAAATGGGCAATAAGCCAGAAAAATGGGCAATAAGCCAAAAAAATGGGCAATAAGCCAGAGAAATGGGCAATAAGCCAGAGAAATGGGCAGTAAGCCAGAGAAATGGGCAATAAACCAGAGAAACTGGCAATAAGCAACACATACCCAGGAGCTTAAACAGCCTCACAAGACTCAAGCAACATGACCTGTTCCAAATTGCCAGGGATTTTCCTGAAGAGCGCCTAATTCTCAAAGGTAATCTGAAGAGCACAGACCCTATATCAGCATGTCAATTCATGAGGACTTCAGGAATCCGATTTACTAACAAAGGTGGCAAAAAAGTTCGCTAAATAAGTAATAAATTATTTACGGTCGCTCTTCCATCAGGGTCGCCGGTCAAAAACAAATGTGGATCCCCTCGCCCTAGCAAAGAACTTTACGTCACCGTTACAGAACACATAAGTCATTTGAAATCTCTGTATTACAGTGAGAGATATAAAGAAAAGATTATGATCAGTAAAACAGAAGTTCTACTAAAAACACTAAAGAACAAATCCGCAACTTTTCCAGAACGCTCTTCTGCAAGACGTGGAAGTATCGCTCACAGTGAAAGAGTGACTTCTCAGAAAAAGGTTCACAAACACCAATGAGAAGAGAAGCCTGATCTAGCTAGATAACCCATAATTTAATGACAGCATCACCAATTAATTCGAATAAAAGAGGTAGACAAGAAAATGTACGGCAGTAATTTTAGGGCACGAGTGCGTATATGAATCCTGGAAACCTGGATAAAATCAAGATCAAGCTTCTGCCCAGACGCCACGGTAATCATCACGAAAAAAGCATACAGTGAGCAGTAAATAGCGGGAAATAAATAGTTAAGGCTTTTGAATGCAAATGAGCTATTGGAGAGCTTTCTACGTTCTTACCATAGTGCAGCCCGTTGCGACCTATTTCATAAAACAATTAAGGAACTGCATAACCTCAAAAAGACTGAAGGCTGCGAGTATACTAATCATCAAAGAAGGAAAATCCGCAGAGTTGGCAGCCGATATGTGCATGTAAAGACAATGATGAAGTTAGGAGAAAATTCATTGGTAAAAAAGAGACTCGCACAAATTTCAGTTCATTAAATGTGAGCATCAACAGAGAAAACTGTCCTGCTTCACTATAGTGAACGAAAACGTCTGGTTAAAGATATCACTACTACCGCGGATGAACAGTGAAATGCTGGGCCATCTGCATTCCGCTGTTGAGCATCTTTTCAAAATGTGTAAAATTTTAAGGCCAATTTAAAAATGACTAATAAAATACCAGCCCATCAATTTTGAAATAGCGCTGAAAATACTTTCAGCTATCGGTAAAACAGCTCATTCATCGTTAAAAACTAGTATCAAATGAGAAACGAAGCGTCTGCATGACGTACACAACGTTAGTCAATGAAATATTTAAATTTAATTTTTAACATAACACAAACGTAATTTCCAACCGAGACGTGCATAAGTAACTGTGTTTACAACGGATGAATTAAAAATGCAAATTGAATAGGAAGGAATTAAATTTCAAGCAAGAACATAAGATGACTTTAGGGAATATTTTAGAATCCATTGCAAAGCAAACGAAGTGTCGTTTCTATCACTGCAGAGCACGTGCATATTTTTTCCTCAAACCGGCCATAAAAAAAACACCTATCATTAACGCAAACTGTAAACTTTAACAATTAAGTTCACAAGGTCTAAAAATTGCAATTTCTCTCAAGGTACGTCCTATCCAAATTCGAATTCGACACTTTTCTAAACGGTAGGAGACATTGAAACCCCTTTGCTGTGGCCTAGGATGCACTTCCGAGGATTGGGGTCATGTTTACTTGCGTACAACAGCGGATAACAAAGAAGGAGGACATGAGAAAGCCATGGGATTCGGTGCACCACAGTCGACCTCTCGTGCGCTCTGTAGTACGTCCGATGAGCCAGTAAGCTCAAAACATGCGCGCAATAGCGAGAAAAATGCGAGCTACGCTTGGTCTATAATACACAGGAGTGAGTCTACCTGGAGCAGCAATTGTTCAACAACAACAACATCAAAAGCCTTTTGTCTAACACTGTAAACTACGGACTGACCGATCTAGATTCCGACTGAACAACGCGGCTTTTTAGTACAGCCTTGAAAAAATTACCCTCCTTGACTTGCAAGTGTGATCCATTCTCTGGAAGTAGGTAGCTAAACAACAGAGCCTAATGTACAACCTAAATGCTGGTAGCTTGGAAAGTGAGCGTCGACACATTTGACATACCAGGGATTGTCTCTGGAATTTGAATCCTCGGCCTACACTTCACATAAGTAGATGTAAAGTTTGTCATTGCACGCACCAGTTTATTTTGCCTAATTATTTCAGTCAAGTAACCGGCAGTGTCTCTTTGCGTTCACGCAAACGACGTCGCTACTCACTGTTTTTCTTAGCACTTGTTTCATCCGCATCATAAATAGGAGAGAATCTAACACTCACACAACAAACTGACACGACGTGCAATGTTCTTTTAATTTCTACTAAACGTGTCCAGAGTGAAATAATAGAAGCAGGATGGATTTGGTGAGCGAGTGATATCAACAAGATCAGTAACCGAGACACACTTTTATCCCAACCCCACAGAAGGAAACTATTGCCACACAGTTCTTTCCTTGGCGTCTAGTAGATTATTTTCAGGGAGTTTGTCCGAGGAAAACAGCCTCCAAATAAACATTTAAAGAGTGTCTCACATCGGTAGAAATAGCACACGCACTTCTAATCACTGTTGAGAGTTTTTCAAGGAAACAACGCAGAACGGATACACGAATGATTTATGAGCTACAAGATAAAGAATCAATCACCTGTGCGTTCTCTTTTCGATTAGTAACCCAGGCCACCATCTTCATGCTTTTCTTTCAAGACGTGCAAGACACACCCAATTTATTTTCACATCAACTTCTAAGTTCGGGCAACGATAATCCAATGCTGGGCAACGATAGTCCCCTGAGCTTGCACTTCCACATCTCGAGTGTCGGTCAAAGTTCTAGAAAAGATCTAACGTCTCCGTAAAAACAAGTCTCATAGGATGCAATGCTGACCACATTCGTTGAGACTTCTTCACCAGAAGTTTGGGGTTGTTTTCAGGGGTCTCAATGAACCTGCAGAATACGGACAATTCGCTAAGCCTGTCAGGATGTTCTCAGACTAAACTCTGGGAAGGACGCTATGAGACGGGTATTGCCAGCACTTCAGTTGCGAGGACCATCACTCCGAGGCCCCCCGTAATGGTGGCCACCTCGGTAATGAGGGGATGAGTAGCGGTCGTTGTGATGACCTCCGTCATAACCTCCACCGTAGCTGTGGTGCCCTCGACCATAACCCCCGTGGTGACCATAGTGTCCTCTTCCATAACCTCTACTGCCGCCGCCACCCCCATTGTGATAGTTGCCGTACTGTTGGGGGTGATGGTAGTTGTTGTAGTGGTAGCCACGGCCCCGGCCCCCTCTGCCACCGTAGTGGTGTCCTCCGTAGTACGGCTGGTCGTTGTTCCGATAGTCGCGGTACTCAGCAGGACGACCGTCGTCCGATGAGCCGTCCTGAACAGCAATTCACGCATCATTTTTTGGACAAAATACGTCATCATAATTGGTGCAAAAAATTGAAACCGTACGAAAATTGTTTGAGCATCTAAATCTCATACAATGTTTTATTGCTCGAGCATGAAGAGCCAACATGATACATTGGCCATTAGATTGAGCATAAAAATTTGCTGCGTCATATTAAGAAATGAGGTACACTGTGAGTTAAGACGTTCCGATCTACGAATTCTCAGGAATAAAACCTACTTTCTATACTTTTATAAAATCTACCATAAAAATAAATAGCGATAATAAATTACTCTTAAATCTTGGTACCCAGTCTCGTCTATACAGCATTTTCGAACATAAGATAACACTTCAGCATATTTATGCTGTTATTAATTTGTTCATATTAATTAATTTACGATCCAACAACTTCAGGCATTAAGAGCTAACCTACAGATAGGCAAATACGAAGTCTAAGTGGAGCTCGAAACCATGGCAAACAAATAAAATCAAGAAAACCTGAGGTTCATGCCACCACGATTACATAGACTTCAACTGATCAACACCTGAACATCAGGGAATTATAACGGCCTAATCATTGCTCATCTCACCGAAAGATAGCAACTGGACCCTTTTCAGTAGGTCTTCAAGTAACTGATTTATAAATCAATGAGTATGATTTCTAGTTTCAGTGGGCATATATGAATTGTTTTGACTAAAGCAAAATGAGATTGCAATGGTGGTTGTTGTAAGTATGAATATCGGATTTAACGACCAATGCGTACTTGGGACCAATAAATCTCGCTAGTCTTGCTGAAAATAGATGTGGTATATACGTGTCCAAAGACTCTCGAAAGCGTTCACTTACTAATTTCATTAGCTGAACTATCAAAATCATAATTGAAGTAAGAGAAAAAAAGACGGTGGAACCCACATCCAGAACAGACGAGAAAACTAGATATTTGCCCAAAAAATTACATTTTTCAAAGTAAGAGAATACAATTAGCTTCCTTTTGGTGGTCTCTGCCTGGCGTTCCTTCCAACACCAAAGAGAACATGGCGCAGAAACACAAGATTACGCATTCATACAGGAAATTTGCCCGGAACATCACAGCCTTGATTGTAACGGCTCACGAACTTAATCCTAAGTCATGTAAAGAATGAGCGAACAATCGAAGGAAATTTCCGAAGCTGACCATGTAGTTGCGCTTGCTTTTGATTTCCTCCTGGCGTCGCTCGTAGTGCGTGAAGTCGTCGAAAATGCTCGAAGAGTGGCGGAACGAATGTAAGACTTGAAGCACCTGGAAAACGACAACAATGAATAATCACAGGCCATATTCAGTTGATTTCAAGTACGTTTGTCAGAAGGAAAACTAGGCCCCTCCAATAGAATGAGTAGCTCGTGATTCTCGGGTCCTAAAGTGACAGTAAAGTTTGGGTTCCCGTGTGCAAACGTCGAGCGAATGCAGCAAATGATGAGTGGAACTTTTCATCACTAGAGCGGCCATATTAACCCTTACTATCCCAGTGTATTCGTTTAAGAACAGCTGAAAAAAAGTTTTCAAATACGATAAATGACAATTCAAAAGTAATTGGAAATAAATATTCTAGGGAAGTTACATCACATCATTTAAGATCCTCTTGGTTAGTTATTACTTATTGGAAATTTGAATAAAAAAAATTGAAAACGTACGTGATCATAAGAATCGACAGAAGTAACAAAATCAGCTCGCGTTAAAATAGGCAATTTCTGCTACAACTTTTTTCAAGCCCTTAGACGTCTTCGAAACGCATAAATGGCAACTACTTCTTGAACCTAAATATTAAATATAGGTGCACACGTAGGAGGTTGGAGAAATTTCCGCGCAGAATGGGCAGGAAATAAAGAAACGTGTATTTTACCTGCCATTTGCACACATATTTCTCCAGGTCATATAATCACTTTCCTCTTCAATGAAGCAAGTAATGACGACAAACTGAATCCCGGAAAGCACGATGAGGGTTAATTAAAGAATAATAAGAACGAATCATGCATTACATGGGTGACAGTACCCCACTATCGCAGAAAAAGAGAATAGTTTCTCCCACGGCAATACATGTAGCTAGACTTCCTTCTATACCATTGGAATTACTTCGGGCACCACATCTCAGAACACACTGATGTGCCGCCTTTAAAGGTACTTTGCGTTTAAAGCTCCTTCCCCAAGAGCAGAACTCCATCCTGGGGTATCGAACCCAGCGCCTCCTCGCCATGAGGCAAGCACGTTACCACTTGTGCTACGGACACTACGGTAATGAGGTGACGAGCGAGTCTGAGTCCCCAGTGAAGAGTTTTATCTTGACAGTGGGCAATAGCCACGCGCTGTGGCCCTCTATTGTGAAGAACTTGTCAATGAAATTCAGTAAGACATCTGAAGCGTAACTCTCAGAAGAAGGTATTGTAACCCCATGGGGGTGAGATAATTTGAGATACACTTTTAAAGGCACAACAGCTCTGGTCCATTTATTGCGCAGATTATGCATGGAAACTTAAAAGTCAGTATTCAGATAAGATTCTACACTAAAAAACGTTGATCAAACCAAAAGTGAATCAGAACGGAAGGAGTCTACAACCGCTCTCAAGGCTAGTGAAATTTTATTAGAAGTACAATATCAAAACGTACAAGTCATGCAAAAACTCGCATGAATGATATCCCTGAATTAACTGTTGTCCACAGACATACGACACGAGTACAGGTTCTTTTCATGGAAACACAATCAAGATTCTTGTGCCCCTGTAAAAAAAAGTCCTAAAAAGATACTGTATTGCTAACAGATTGAGAAATTAACATGTAAGTGCGGTTAACAATGAATTTTCATTTGCACAGAAATCCAGAAGTATTGCTCTGACAAACAATTTTCTTAGTGAATTAACCTGAGTTGAAAAAACTAACAAACCTGAGTAGAATGGCCAACACATCATTGCAATCGGATATATTTCAATTTATCCACGGAAAAAATTACAGATCCCGGGTTATCAACGATTACATTTTCTTTCTGTAAGACACAAAGCTGGCAGAAATGTCAGACGATGTATTTAAAATGATTAATAAAATTGTTTCATACTGCGCATGAAAACTAACATTCAAGGAAGCCCACGAGCAATCACTCACCTGTTTGCCCTTCTCGTGCGGCACCTCCTGAGTGTCACGAGACTTGGTCACGGGCTTGTTCTCGTTGTTCTCGAGCTTAATGTGGCGTAACTGGGTGTTGGGAATATCCTTCACGTAAATCCACTTCACTTTGAACTGTCCCTTCCACTTGTCCTGGGCCCAGACAGACGCTGACGATGAGTAGTCCACGCAGCTGAGCATTTCAGCGACGCCGCAAAAATGGCCAGTGCCGTTCACAGAGAACAGCAGGTAGATGGGGGCCTTGATTTCGGCCTGTTCTTTGAAGGCCTTGTCGAGACGCTTGTTGCCGTGTTCAGTGGAGCACCATATCTCATACTTGATAGAGCGATGAACGTCATCTTCAGAGTACGATTTGATCACAAAGAAACGAGCATTGTTAGTGTCCAGGTCTAGTTCAGGAGGGTTGTATTTGTTGCGCTGCTGGAGGTCCTCTAGAACAGGAGACGTGCTCTCCTCAAGGCGGGGACTGTCGCTGAGTGGAGGTGGCTCTCTAGAAGCCCCTTGGACAGGGGGCTTCATCAAGGGCTTGTCGGGTGAAGCAGAGAGGTTGTCGTACCCTTCAGACTGAGGGAAGTGCTGGTGGTGTTGCGCCTCGTGCTGTGGGACATCCTGAGGGGACACTTGAGGTGTGTGCTGAGGCTGTTGAGGTGCCTGCATCTGTTGATGATGAGACCCTTGCACAGCGTGTTGCAGTGGGGGTG
>VOMN01088314.1:0-10314 GCA_014899125.1 Orchestia grillus
CACGACCGTTATTCAAGATAGGTCAGGCATTTAGGTTGGTGAGCTAAGTCCCCGCACATGAACCCAATGGAAAATTTGTGAGATCACTTATAACGACACGTTAAACGTAGATAAGATCGTCACACACTGTGGCCGCATTACGAGATCAGTTGATTCAAGAGTGGCTTATAATCGACCAGGTGTGCATTAGGATGCTGGGAGACTGAATGCCGCGCAGAATTGCCACCATTATTCATGTTCATGGAGGTCCTATATTATATTAGTAACAGGTGATTAATTTATTCCGGGACGCTTATCAAACAATATGGTCTAACAGGGCGTATTATCTCAATTATGATATTCGTTTTGAGTATCCCAATGATGCAGTCATGTGTTCTGGAATTATGCACGTATGAATTATTACGTAAATAATGTCAGATCACCGCAAATTTGGTTATAATCGTATGCAACTAAATTTTTTGCAAAACTATGATTTAACTTTTGATAGAACTTGATGCACTCCAAGTGATACATCCGACACCTTTTAGGCGTCATTCTATCTGCCGTCCTGAATGAGCTCATGCCCTATGCAGGTTCCGTTACGACGTGTAAATTAACTGTTTTCAATAATTAAATTCATATCTAGTGATATCACTATGCAAGTTAACCACCCATATTCAATGATTCCCGTGTCTATTCATTCAACTATAAACTAAAGCATGATATTAGAAATGGGCGAATAATATTGTGCCCTATTTCATAATTCATTAAGGGAAGTTATGAAGCATTAAATTATTTAGGAAATGTGATCAGCAGTGCGCATGAAGTTTCAAGTTTTACTTTCTTCTGAGAAAAAATTTGCAATTTTAATCACAAATGCCGAAAAATAGAACTTCTGTGAATTCATTATTTTAATTTTTTACTACCCATTTTTTTGCCTCGCAAAATCTATGATATTATTCAAGTTGTGTTTGACTGGAATTTCAATACTATTATTTTACAAGATCTTTTGATATACAATCACTATTCTATTATACCCTTAAGAGGACCTCAAAATTGATATCCTTCCTTAAATTTCAAGCATGCTCATTTTAACATACTGAAGAAAGGCTTTTTACGTCATATTCTTCTCGGAAATGTTCTTTTGATTATATCTATTACCGCCTACTGGTCAGTTTAACAGATCTGGAATCATTATCTACATTGATTTCGAGCATTCTTGCACTTACTTTTAATTCTTTATTGAAATTTTAAAAAATAAGTAGATTAGTGAAAAAATTATATCACTTTGCATCTCATGAGCGAGTACAAATTTCTCGTGACAAAAAATGTACGGAGTTCTGAAACCATGTTATATTATCCCGACAATTCCCTTACTTTGTGAATGCGTTGATTCTATTCATGAGTGTAATCAAAGGCTCTGGTATTTCTGAACAACTATTTATTAGCCAATTATTACAAAAAGTCACAGTGCCTGCGTTTTGAATTTTGATAATGAAATAATACCTAGTCAGAAATGAAGATGTAAGTTCTACCCACAAATTGTCTCTGGGTGAAATTATAAATCCGCTCACGTGCCATCAACGTAACTTGCACTAGGTTTTCGTTGAAGAGGTATTTATTTTCAAGAGTATTTTCAAGTAGTTCAATTATATACATTTAAGATCTAAATCGATAAATTCTAGGACGTTTGCTTCCAATGTGTTGTATGCGTGCTATTTTTTAATGTTTACTTTCACTTCACAATAATGTACTGTCTTAACAAATTGCATGACATTGATTACGCACGTGATCAATGTTGTACAAGTAGTTCTTGAACGCTCTTAGCTTAAATTTATCATTGGGCATCCGCAACTTAGCGTCCATATTGAATACTACTCAAAGTGAATCCTTCCCAGCTTAATCCAATGAGATCACCGTTCCCTTCCAGACGTCAAATCAAGTTTAATTCAAGTTACAGCGCAGCGTCGCTCCTAATAATATTTTTAGTTGGACCTCAACCGAGGCAAATTTCGGACGCAAATGAAACAAAGTATGGTTATTTCATCACAGCTTAAGCTCTTGTTTTGATCTTGTCATCTTGTTTATCACATACAGTTTTACAAGACATGTTCGTTTTAGGATTAGGGAACATTTTGATGAAGTCCAAGTAGTTTATTTTGTTACATTTGTATCGACGCGTAAGTCAATCATGAGAATACTCCAAACATGTATCGATTAAAAAAAGAACGATTGATAAATTTAACCAAAGTTAGCTTCATTCGAATGCATACGACTATTTATGAATACAACTCTCTAACGATTTTTTCCGCCACAGGCCGTACTTCGGCGTAGGTAATCCTTCTGCATACCTTCCTAAAGCAAATAAAAGATGTCATAGAACAAACAACAATCACATTTTAAAATTTAAAATTTATCGTGGCAATATAAAGCTACGAATGATCATATTAGATTTTTTTTCAGTAACAATGCTTCCTAAATATAATTACAAAGAACACATCCGAACACTGACTTCAATTATACAGTGACCTCAATTCACTCATTCAGTATTTTCACTTCTGATTTCTCATACACATGGTGCGAAAGCTATTTGAGAACATGTCGTTTGCAAATCATTACACACTCGAGTAATTTATAATACTTTTACATTTCAAATAACCCGTTTGTATCCAGATGTTAATCCAAGAAGTGAACCCATGGTGATGTACAGCAAATTTCCAGCTACCTTGATGGTGTTAGAAGTTTCGAGTAGTAAAGATCGCGCCATGCCACTTTATAATTTTCCATAAAGTCTTATGGATAAAGCTGTTGTTTACATTGATGTTATAAAAAAATGTTGTTAATCTGTATAGATAAAGTATCCAATGGTGGGCTATACTTCTTTCAGATAGATTCAGCCCCTTCTCACAAAGCCAAAATAACCCAAGATTGGTTATCAGAGAATTTTTACGATCATATGATCCTAATGTGTGGACCCCAACTCGACGGACTTAAATATTATGAACTACGAAGTGTGCAGAGTTGTTGAAAAGGGATTGATCGACATCCTCATAGTGCTATAGCTTCACTGAAGGCCGCCATTGTCCAAATGATGTCCGAATTGAATAAGGATCACTTAATTTCCCAACTCGTCAACTTTTTTGTATCCGCATAGAAACGATCATTGAAGCCAACGGTGGCTTTATAGACTAATTTGATAACAAAATATCATCAAGGACATTTGTTCAAATTTGATTTGATTATAAACATTTTTCTGCTAAGGTATTATTGCGCATTTAACAGACTCAAAATGTCCTCAGATAACCCTCGCACCCTGTATTTTCCTAGTAAGAATTTGTATACATAATTTCTACATCACAGAAATGTTAGACTTTGAGACTGTACAGTTTCTCAACACATAATTGAAAATTTTTATTCCGATACGTTTACAGTCAAGATGTTTGTCGTAAAAACTGGTTGCACGCACAAAAAAAATCAAAGTTGCCGTATAATTATAGGGTGAAGATTTGTTGCGCGTTTAAATCTTTTCTTTCTTAAAATGAATATACTATTACTGAGCTGAATATAAAATTTTAGGGCACTTCAATAATTAATATAATATAATACAGTGAGCTCATTCGTGTCATAAGGCATTCACAAATCATTAAAAAAAATTCTTTATCGACGTAACAAAATATAAAAATATTCCAAAATTTATCCTACAACGCTACTGTAAGTGTATGGCAATGATTTTGCTATTTTTCCTTGGTAAGACAAGTGCATGAAAGAATTTATACAGCGAATTTTGTGTTGCCCAGCTATTATTGTACCACCGGATTTGGGAGCTGCAGCCTGCCCTACTGACTACTTGGTCATCCCTGGTGGAATGATTACTAACAGCGCCACATTCACCACTCCTCCGACCTCTGTCACTGCTGATCGTTTCTGTGGTATATCATTCCCAAATGTGTTGAGTAAGTAATATTTTTCATTTGATACATGGTTTTCACTTCAGTTTTGGTACGATAGAGTAGGAGTAATGCTTTTCGTGTATATCTTTTCCGGGTATAATTGGACTTAATGAAATTGCGTTCGCTTAAAATCAATTTCCGAATGAAAATATTTCAAAGTTAAAGTATATAGTCTATTAAGGGCTTAGTTCTGATGCTTTCGTATTAGATCACAGCTTAAAGCTTCCGTAAAGCCTACAATTCTATTTACATTTCATGCTGTTTATCAATATGGACGACAGCTGTACTATGTGAATCATTTTAAAATTATAAATAGTTCAAGTCTACGATTAGATATGACATATTCTACGAGGTTATAGATGAATTAAATGATGACAGCAAATTCAAAACCATAGACCCATATGGTTTCGTAATCCTAATCACACCCTTCCGTCAGTGAGTAGGTTTCCCGGAACTCAAACGTAACATCTACATATCATATGTGAGTCAAGCCGTAATAACTTATACTTTTCTTCAGTTATTATTGTATTTTTTTAAACGTATAACACAAGATTTAATCTCTTGCAGCCAACGTCCAGCCTTTCAATGTCTTCTTCGTGGCTGATGACAGGGAAGCTCTTAACCTGGCAGCTGGTGCTAACCCCGACCTCAGCAACCAAGGATTTCACATTTCGTACAGGATGAATGCATGCTGAGCTAAACGCAACAAATACAATAAAGTTACACATTTAGTTGAGGTAGCAACTATAGACAGCCCTAGATGATGGTTCTTCTCATCGTTTATCTGTAGTAATGAATCAAGCACACAGGATTGTCGTCGTAAGTCACTCACCAATCAACTGAATTACAATAGATAAAGTTCTTTTGACAAATGATTGTTACTAGACATAGAATACACATGCACCTGACGTAGTCGGTAGAGAATAAATTAAACAAAAGATGACTATTTAATGGATAAAATTTTATCTCATAGTGTTATTATCTCACTTTGACAAAGTGGACGAAGTGGAAGAATGCAAAGTTAATATTTTCGACAAAATATTATTTTTGTAACGTATTATACTTCCTAGTTTCGACGCTGAAATTGCTCCAATGACTTTGATCATTCGTTTTTGACATAGTATGAAGAGATACATAATTTTTAGTTTGCGTATTACCAAAGCTTCTCATAGGTGAGAGGATTAGGATTTTCTTACGGTTTCATTCCACTAATTGTTTTGAGTTGGCCAGTTATGTCCGTACTTTTTTGTTATCTGAGTTTATTTCTTACCTATTTGTTTTTACGTGTATAAGGAAGCCATGCCTGTCGCTTATCAAAGGCCGTCTTGTTATGTAATATTATATTTTGTCAAGTGGTCTGAGGAACTTGTAATGAAGCTCAGAGTACACAATCAACCAAATCTCGTGCGTTTATTTTTTCCAAAACATTTGTTCTCACCAACAAATTTTGTTGAATACGTAGATCGTATGTAAATAAATATTTTGTAAAACAGAGGAGGAACATCTGGCAAAACTTGGTGCTCCCCAAGCGATATATTTGACGCTTAATTCAGGGCCATTCTACCTGTTGTTAGGAATGAGCTCACACCCTGTGTGACCGTAGCTTCAATTACGAAGTGTGAATTTATCAAATTATTACCTAATGTAGATACTACGCCAGTTAGTTACGCAAATTCAATGTTTTCTTGTTGTTTACTTAATTACGTTTAAGCCTGAAAATATCATACAAAATTGGCAAATAATACATGTGTCCTATTTTAACGTTTTTGCTGAAATTTTGATGTATTAAATTATTTAGGAAATGGGGCCAGCGCTACCGTTGAAGTATATCAAGTTTCACTTTCATTCTTGTACATTACTGCTAACTTTCATTCGCAAATGGTGAAAATGGAACTTCTCTGAGTTTAATTTTTATGTTTTTCATTAAGCATTGTTTGTTCACAAAATTTATGGCTTTATTCAAATTTCAATCTACATATGTAAAAGATCCTTTAATGTGTAATCGCTATTCTATTCTTTAATTAAGAGGACCTCCAAATGCATATTCTTCCCTAAATCCCTAAATTTCAAACAAAAACATCTTAAGCTACTGAAGAATGGTTTCATACGTCATATTCTTCTGGAAAATATTCCTTTGATCATATCTGGTAGCGCCGAGGGGTCAAAGCAGCAGATTTGAAATCATTATGTATGTATGTTCATGTGTATCATTTTAGCATGGACTTTTAATTATTCAAGGGAATCGAGAAAAATTTCTAGAATGATTATAATATTAAATATTTTTGTATTTTAACGAAGAAATAATTTCTGACGGCAAAAGGTTGTAGGTCGTATGGAATGCAAGTTACATTACCTCGACAATTCCCTTAATTTGCAAACGAGCTGCTTCCTGTAAGGGTTCGATCAAGGGCTATAGTATACCTAAACTACTATTTAATGACCAATAATTACAAAAGATCACAGTACCTGCATTTTTGGTTTTGATAGAATAATATCCGACCAGATATGATGATGTCTATTCTACGTATAAATTAGTTTAGGTTAACATTACTGTTCCACTCTTGTGTCATCAACGTCCTGTACTCGGTTTGCGTTGAAGAGGCGTACGTACTTTGTCGGAGGCAGTATTTCAAGAGGCTAAAGTATCTTTTCAAATTTTAAATGAATAAATCCGTGCTTGTTTGCTCATTGTGAATTATGGCCAATTTTTTATTTTTTATTACCTCATCAAAAAAATGTCTTGTCGTAATTATTTCCATAACATTCATTAAGCACTTGATCGAAGTGGTACAAGTATTTCTTGAACGCTCTCAATTAAATCTCATTATGAGTTATTCTTAATTCAACGTCTATATTGAATCCTTAAAATGTGAATATTTAATTGCTTACCGAACCAAATGACTCTCCCCTTCCAGACTTTAACTCATGCTTTATATGTGATACAACGCAGCGTCACACCAGATTATTACTGACTGGAACACAGTCGTGGCCATTGTTTGATGCGATGGAAACAGCGCCTAGTTATTTCGTCAGACTTTGAGTTCTCACTTTGAATTTTCTTATTTTTCTTTATCCCCTCAGTTTTACAAGGCATGATCGATCAAGGCTTTGGAAAATTTTATACGAAGTCAAAGGAAGCAAAAAGCATTGAAGCCTATATTATGCCCCTGGTAGTTCGACTAGTTTCGAAAATTCTCTAAGACGGACACATTACCAGACGCAGCACGCGCAGGTTTTGAAGACACATAGTGACACAGTGCTGAGTATGGCGATGTGGTTATTTTAAAACTTGCAAAGTTGTTTCGAGAATTTACATATCTTTGAGATTACCTGTT
Organism: Orchestia grillus; assembly: GCA_014899125.1. Classification (NCBI taxonomy): domain Eukaryota; kingdom Metazoa; phylum Arthropoda; class Malacostraca; order Amphipoda; family Talitridae; genus Orchestia; species Orchestia grillus. Next base: position 7,265 of record VOMN01088314.1, read on the forward strand.
CGTGAGATAGCTATTTACAAAATATTAAAGTTTGTTTCAGGTATTTAAGATCACACTCTGGCGTTTATACAATATATCTATTGAAGCGTAAGTGAATCATAACAATATTTTAAACACAAGTTGTTTACAGGAAGAATAATTCATCAATTGATTACATAACCCTGGCTTCATTCGAAGGCCTGTGACTACTTGAGAATGCAACTCTCCAGCGATTTTTCTTTCACCGTAGACCGTACGCATAATCCTCGTGCATTTCTTCTGGAATCAAATAAAAGACAGCACATCACACTAAAATTATACTTCTGAAATTCATTTTTTATCCGTCGAAGTAAAGCTACAAATAAATATAGAAGGCTTTTTTTTCAGTAGTTTGTGTTAAGTAATTGCCTATGACCATATCCGAACAATGACCTCAGTTAAACGAAATTATTCACTGATTCAGAATTTTCATTTGCGATTTCGAACATTATTTCCTCGTTTGAATGTTATTTATTAGAATAAGGGAGGCCCGGTATCCATCTTGTAGAGCATATAACTATGAACATTCGCTGGGTTTTTACACTTATTCCCTCAAGCTCTCTTTTCGCACACCTAAGCGGGGTTCTTTTTCAAGTCTTTCTAAATTTTCTAAACTGTGCGAAACTGTTGTCTGACACCACTGGACTTCGATAGCAACTCAAGAATGAACCGCTGGTTCGCTTCTGTTGCCACATTCTAGTCTATTCTATTTTAGGAAAATTGACCTTTTGTTACTTTAGATATCAAACAAATCTTGTGATCATGTTTTAGACGCTACTGTATGCATTAGTGAGAGCTTTCTTTAATTTGCCACTCACTGCGGCAGCACACGCCGAGCCCTGAAGCGCAGGTGCCGTCGGCAGTTCCGTTGAGGGTGGTGCAGTCTGCGGCCGAGTAGCAGATCTCGGACAGGCCTCCGGTCGTCCTGCAGGCCTCTGGTGCTATGGTGATGAAGCTGAACAGCACTGCGCGGAGGAAAAAGATATTAAGCTGTCGAAACAATCGGCTCACCCCTGAATAGGTCGACTGTATCACGCAATATAGGGCTTTGAATTCAATAAAATCTCAATAAATTTTTGTGGCGCACGGTCTCAGTAGTCTGCTTAGGTGAATGTCATTAACAAAAAGTATGAATTTCTCAACCAATGAAGACGCTCATATTTGATGCAAAAACTGTTTTTTTAGTGCAAGTGGAATAATTTACTGCACGGGATTAGATGAAGCATTTGTATTCAAAATTAGTTTATCACAGTGCCTGCCATATTCATTTATAACTGAAGCAGATGTGTTACAAAAAATCCATGCATATTTTTTCGAAACCCTGACAACCTGACGTTTAGAATATTTTATGATATCAAACTATCATGATTGAAGAACATAAAGCTTAGAAAAATTGCCAAGCATTAGAGAAGTACACCTCCACCAGGGCCCCGAAGACAGTTTAAGAGAGGAATTTAGTTGTAATTGAATTAACTATAACAAATATTTGCAAACAAATGTAATTCATTTATTTTCGAATTTCAATTAGTCATTAATTAACCGAAAGAACACCGACGATCTTATGCTATGCTATCATCACTCTCTTTATCTAGTATTTTAATTTCACGTTTGCGGCCTGCAGTGTTGAACTCAAATATTATTGCATAATAGAAGCAAACTTACAGGCCAGGCCTCATAATAAAACAATTTCAGTACATGAAACAAAACTCTAAACAATACTTTCTCATTTCAGTCATATTTTTTGAGTTTTCATGGGTCAGTAATTTACAATCTTCAAACAATATATCATGACAATAATTCTGTACAGAATTCTTTACGATTTCTTACGTTTTATTAATACTTTCGATGCTCCTGGGATTCTATTTAAATGATTGAATTTATGTCAACATTTTGCAATGAATCCTTGTCACATAATGCTTTCTAAATGTGATCCTTATGCTGATGAATTTTTTCTGAAGATATGCTGTAACAATTCGTGCACGTAGGAAATAAGTTAACAACTTAAAATCGTTTGTTCAAATCTTTAATAAAGTAAAATTTCAAAATTAAAACGCAGTTTTTTCTAGAATGTCGTAATATATAGTATTCAAGTTTCCTTTCGCTTCGAGACTAGTGAGATAAAAATCTTTTTGTTATACTGAATGTGAAATACCATTCACAATGCGGTCCTCACTCTCTTTCAATGAATTTTCTGTTCACGATTTTTCACACGCTCGCCTGTACATGTATTACTAGAGACACGCAAACTAAAGGAAAATCGCTTCTCTTCGCAACTCTTTTGTCATGCAGCAATCTGTGTATTTCAACATAGTTTTTAATTAAAAAATGAAAGCTTCGTTAGATACACTAGTTTCAAAAAGAAGCAAAAACTTCAATCGATTTTAATTTCAACTTCACAATTTAGTTGCTCTTGAGTATATACATTATCATACATGAAACTATAATGATATTGACAGCGGAACGCGCCAATATTATTTCCCTATGACTGCCTTACATCTCTCCGAACCTAAAACAAAAATTATTCTGCTTATAAATATTGGAAACTCGACCATCATAATCCATCATAACTCGCAGTTCAATTACAATGATCTATCACCATTCAAACTTTCACGCCAATAAACAATAAACTATCAAAATAAATTTCACGACGATGGTCCATCAAAATTCAACACTTCATGACAATGAATAGGCATCAAAATTCCTAACGCCATCGAAACCAACCAACAAAACACACTTCACGGTAGTGATCTACAGAATTTAGTTCTCAACGAACTAGAAGCTATGTATTCAAACTCCACACCAAGTTCTAAATTTCATGCTTCGCTCGAAAATTCGAATGTAGAATTTTTCTATAAATTCGATGCTGAGGGCAGAGAATTATCGTTTGTTTGGAGGTTTCCTTCAGTTATTTGAATCAGACGAAACCCAGACCATCGAAGTTCATTTTACGACCTGAAACAATAGGCTTTCAAATCGATTTCAGAACACCTCACATCACGACATACTTTCTCACGTGGAACGTTAGGAATTGG
>VOMN01088318.1:0-20100 GCA_014899125.1 Orchestia grillus
AGTTCTCCGAAGTAATAGTCGCAGCTTGCTGATCAAATTTATACAGCTCCTTAGTTTTCAAAAGACGGCTGTTTGAAATTTAACCTTGATACCCAACTTGTAACATTTTCAAGTCTCTAAAATATAAATTTAAAACTGGATGATACTTTAAAATTTGGCAGCACTCGATTGCTGGGTACTTACGAATCAATTCATGGTGTGACAGTGTTGACGTCATGGCGCGTTTGTCAAATGAAGAAATGACTGATATGCATATGGCTTACGGTGCGGCCAACGGCAAAGCTAGAGGCATTTCTAGGTTGTATCAGGAGCATTTGCCCAATCTATGTTTGCCCGGACATCGCATGTATACAAACATGCGTCGTCGTCTACGCGAACAGAAGGGTTCTAGCAGACCTTCAACCAGAGGCTGTTGAGGATCACGTGATGTAATACTTCCGTGACAAGCCTCTTACAAGCACCGGAGCTGTAGCACGTGACTTAGGAAAACCAAACCAACTCTACGCATTGCATGTTCTCAGTGGCAACAATTCTCTTCCTTGCCATTTTCAGAAAGTTCAGGATCAGCTACCGACCAACTATATCCCTCGTGTACAGTTTGCGCGTATAGGCCTAAAGCAAGAACAGGACAAAATTTTCTGAAACATGTTTGCTGACAAAGTCCCTTTTACACTCAACGGAATATTCAACACACATGACTTGCACAAGTAACAAGAGGATATCCCTCATGCAGTGCATCGGCTCAACTACGAACACCAGTTCAGCGTCAATGTGTGGGCTGGTATTGTCGGCCACTATCTCATTGGGCCATATCTGATGCCTTCTTTTCTATATGGACCAGTTTATGTCACGTTTCTAAAGCACGTATTACCTAAGCCGCTCTATGGACCAGTTTATGTCACGTTTCAAAAGCACGTATTACCAAAGCTGCTATGGACCAGTTTATGTCACGTTTCTAAAGCACGTATTACCTAAGCTGCTATGGACCAGTTTATGTCACGTTTCTAAAGCACGTATTACCAAAGCTGCTCTGGACCAGTTTATGTCACGTTTCTAAAGCACGTATTACCTAAGCTGCTGGAGAATGTGCCGCTAGGTATTCGTAGTCGAATGTGGTTCCAGCACGACGGATCTCCGGTCTATTCCCACAGGAATGCTCTGCTATATCTGAACGATGCCTTTCCAAATAGGTGCATCTGGCGTAACAGACCAGTGGCATGGCCTTCGAGATATCCTGACAAGAGTCCTTTAGATTTATATCACTGGGATCCTATGAAATCATTGATTTACGAAATACCTGTGGAATCCAACATGGAGCTTGTCGCAAAGATAACTGTTGCCGCATTCAATATTGGAGGGGAACCAAGATTCTTCCTTTGTGTCCAACAATCCATTCAGAACAGGTACCAGACCTGTGTTGATGCAGGGGACAGACATTTCGAACACTTATTGTAAATTTTCCTGATAAAGCATTAGTTTCTATAATATTTGTTCCATTTACCACTATGACATTTCTCAGAAACGGAAATTTTATTAACTGGACGTCAAGGTTAAATTTTAAACCTCAGTGCCTAGAGAACGAAGGAGTTTTGAAATATTTGGTGTTTGTGAAAAAGTGTTTATTTTGCGTGTCCGCCCTACAGTCAAAGTCCGTACCTCTCGTCTTTTAAACCCCTACACACACACACACACACACACACACACTTATCAAAGTGTCTATCGTGATATGCCTTCCGTTCGCAGACAAGGACGTGCGTTTGCGTGGCTCCGTAGTACAACTGACACTTGGCTGTACTCAGTTTCACAGCCCGGTCTGCTCGTAACTTTTTGCCGGGGCGCCTATAATTATCAACAATTTTGACCGCCTAAGCACATATATCGCCACCGTATAGATGGTTGATTATTTAGGTGACAACGAAACCCTTCTACTGGAATGCGACCAGCTTCATATTACGTTATTCCCGCTCTTCGTTCCACTTAAATATAATATTCAAACTTCCCTCTGGTATGCCGACCAGGTCTCTTGATGTAACCCGTTCTCAACGATTGTCTCTCCCGTCCCATGAGGTGAGACAGCATGGCTCAATTGTGAACAAAACCTCCACCTAGTATTGTAAAATTCCTGCAATTTTTGTAGTCAGGGCTGCTGCAATTGGCTTATGGTCTACTAACAGTGTCACTGGAGAGCAGCCCGCAGTCTGTTAGCGTTGCAGTCGTTCTGTTTATGCATCTATCCAACCTCTCTTTCCAATGGGGACTTTCGTTCGTTTCATAATATCTCCAAAATATTTTTCGTTAAGCATGATTTCAGTAAAAGAATGTAGAAGTCGGCATACTTTAAAAGATCTTTACTTCGGGGTTTCTTTTTTCATAGTTCATACCCTAATTGTGAGATGATCAGCTTGACTTCAATGCATTCAGTGTTCAAATCTCCCCAAGCCATGGGAATTTCTTTCCCTTAATATACATTAATTACGCATTCTGTGCCGCTACTCAGCGCAGCTGCAGGAAGTAAACTGGTCTCCCTAGAATAACAACCAAATTAGAATCTCCCCCCGTAATTATCTCCGAACTCACCTCGGTTCGCTGCCACTCGAGCAGCGCTGTCACAGCTGGTGGCGAGGCCGAAGGCTGCGTCCTGGGGCACCGTTAAACATCACAAATTAGGCCTCCAGCAGGACCATAGCCTCACTTTGCGTCGCCACGCACAGAACTGAGGTCACAATATCCAAGTTTACCACGTCAGAATGCCCGAATAAAGTTCTTGGAGTCTATGACCCGGCCGCTTACCGATCGATTTCGACGTTCGGTATCAAATTATGTCGGGACGCCAAAGTCCACGGTAGTTGCACATACCACCTCACAGCATCACCGCTGAGGCGCGACTGGTGGATGAAGCTCAGAGAGAGAAGTTCCAGGAATATCCTTGAACAGGATCTCGATGCGTTTATATTAACTTGCACTGAGTAATAGTCCCTCTAGTATGTTAACGATGAAACTCAATTAGTGTAGCATTTGCGGCTGTTCTTAACATAGACGTGTATAACGACACTAAGTAGGCTGTTCATCCACCTCGAAAACTTGTGTGACTGGAGATTTTCTGTGATTAACTGACGCATTATTTTTGCTTTGAGAAATTCAAAAGAAGTCATTCAAGAGCTGTTTTAAGACGCTCAAAGGAAAGACCTAAGAAACACCTTTTAATGTCCCTTGTTTTGCACGCAGCCTCCCAAAAGAGCTGTTGCCGAGCCTAATTCTCTAATCGAGCTCGGCTGCAGGTAAACTGAAGCCTTGGGGCTGCCCCTACCCCAAACGACCACTCACGCTAATATATTCTCGTGAGAAAATGAGCCTCGCGAGCGTAATGATTCCCTCGGCAGTGTTGAGCAGCCCTCTAGAGTGTAGAATGAACTCGAACGGTAATTTCGCAATGTTTCTTAATGTATCTAGTCTTCTGTCGTTCTTAATGAAATATTCGAGAGCTCAGTAGTTTGAAAAGTAAATTGAAAACAATTTCGACTTCCTGGTTCGTGAATGAGTGATACATTGATCTTTTTTGTCTCAACTTATAAGGCACGTCAGAAGTTAAGCATGCGAACCCTCCTGCACTGCCGGGATGCACGAGTATGTCATTGATGAAAGCTGCAATTCACGAGAGCTTTTTTCTTTCTCAACTTTCGGGAATTGCTCGAGACATCATCTTCAAAACATTTTTCTGAGTTTGTTTTCTTGAACACCGCCAAGTGAACACATACAGCATATTGCCGCAATTCACCATAAAAGTTCGAGATCATAGAACTTCTGGAATTTGTGCCCTGCATCGTCACCTAATTTGCGAAGGTCTCAAAACGCCCCAGATTTTCGATGGCCTTGCGACTCACGTCAGATTCTGGGGTCCAGCGCGCTTTGATCTGCGGTGCATTCGCCGTGCGCCATTAATTAGAGCGCCGATCGCGAACATTATTTTAGAAGAAGCGGCACTTTGGAATGAATAGTTTCTAAACATACATCCCAGGAACCTCTTTTGTTTGCTCGTCGAGCATGGAACTAAGAAGTTGCATGAGCATTGCGCCAGTAAATTTTTTGCTATAGAGGAGGACAGTCGTCGGTGGGTGAATGTTGGAAGTCAAGTAGTTGCGTCGAGGCATTTTAATGGCAACTATAACCGGTGTTGCTTTTTCTGCCTGAAGTGCGTTTGGTCTGCTACTGAATAAGTTTCAAAACAGCGGGCCGAGCGTCATCAATTCTAGCGCACCACCAAGTCTAGCGCACCACTGAGTCAAGCGCACCACCGCGTCTAGCGCACCACCAAGTCTAGCACACCACCGAATCTAGCGCACCACCAAATCTTGCGCACCACCGAGTCTAGCGCACCACCGCGTCTAGCGCACCACCAAGTCTAGCACACCACCGAGTCTAGCGCACCACAAAACACAAGGAATCCAAAAGACACGAGTAAATGATACAGTTTCTTTACTTATCCTTACGTTTAATTAACTGCAGTCATTTGTAAACCCTGTAACTCTTCATTTATACATACTTCACATATGTATATGTGGCAGCAATAAATATCACACAAATCATTCTTAGAAGAACTCTAGAATAAACCAAACGAGTGATCGCATCAATGATAGCAGTAAATAGAGAATCCTAAAGAAGAATGAGGATGCGCTTTTAGGACCATCATTGTAAGTTTTTACGAAAACCAAAATGAATTGATGCGGGACACCATGCACATTGGAGAGTGGTGGTGTGTCTCACTCGTATCTTAAAGAAAATGGGATAATATTACAATAAATGAACATCGTAAATAACGTTGATTTCAGATGAAATTAAATTTAATCCAACACACACATATGGCACAAAGGGACGCAAAGTGACGCAAAGGATTCGTCGAGCGTGAGGAATTATGACTCCACAACTGACGACGAGAGAAGGTGAAACGAGCACCCCGCTGCAGGACATCTCAGCTGCGTCAATTGAGGACGTCTTCAGGAGACCGTTGGTCCAGTTTTATTGTAAGGGGCAATCAAAAGAAATCTTTTTTCCGCCCTGACTTGAAAGCGAGGGCTCAGTAATATTTGTCGTGACTAACTCTAAATATGCAACTCGAACTGAAATTCCAGGATATTTTGTCAATTTTGATCGCGTAACATGGATACTTCATGTGTATTTTAAGCATGTTTTTGGCAAGGAAGTTTAGTGGTGATGGAATGGGGAGCCTGCTAAACTCTACGGACATCACGCCTGAAATTTAATTATAAAATTATAGAACATAATATTGATATACATACAGGGTGACATAAAATATGAACATCGTCAAAAGTTTGTAAGACTTTGGTAAAAGTTTGTAAAACGCATAAAACTTTTGATGTACCTACTGTAGGGAATATATATTAACCTATATTTTCATCTGTTTTATCTTTCGCCATTATACGCAAAATATTTTCTCAGTTACTCCTTGCATACCATTTACTAGTACATAACGCATGCTGCGTGCTGCTGTGTAATGCGTCTCATCCCTAACTAAAATACGGGGTTCGTAAATCTTAAAAGCTGTGCAGAAAAGACGGGACCCCTGTAAGTCCTAAATCAATATTTCATTTTTGAAGTAATAAATAAAAACTAGACAGACACCATTGAAATGAGACTATTTATGTATGACTGTATCTATGATACGTTTCGCACAGGATGGAATAGTTTTAATGTTATTTTCAAACGTTATTCTTAAAACATAATTAAAACTTATAAATTTCCCAATTTTTTTCTACCAATGCTATATAGTTTTTAATTGTTACTCTAAAAAGAAAATATTTATTTAATATTTACGGGGGTGCTGTATTTTCTGAACACCCTGGGCTGTATAATAATTCCCATTGCATTAATATGTTTTGGTTTCTACGTTTCTTCTCTATCACGCGCTGAAGAAATAAGGTAGGCGAAATTCAGGGATTGCGGGAAGCAAAAATCAAAACCCGACTTTTTACGATATGCAGTTCGTATCAGTGATACTTAAAATTGAATTATTCCTCATGATTTGCAAATGCGGCAAAAAATACCAAAATGCTTAATACTAAAATGAGTTAGTAAATTTATTCAAACATAAACAAGAAATGTTGTTCGGCAGCGCTCTTTTCCAAAGCATGATTTTTATTTTAGGAATGCGAAGAACCTGGGAAAATGGCGCAGCGTCAAAGGCGTCATTTTTGACAGCTCACTCACGCTAGTCGATGAAACAAATAACGTAAAATTTTTGCACGTGAAAGCCTTGTCGTAGCATATTTACGACGCTCAAAAATGTTTATTTCTCTGTTCAAATTTCTGTCAGATAACAGTCCTCTGTGAACGTACATTTCGGATTCCTTACTGGTGTAAAGACCACTTATCCCAAGCGAAGGTGAAACGTCAAGGTTTGATATAAAATACAGAAAAACCTTATGAAGGCACGTTGTTGTAATTTTTGGTCCTGGTTGTAGTCATCAGTCCCTGACTAGACCATGCTGCTGCGCCCGGCCACCGCAGGGTGATAACAAACGCTTATGGGACGTTGCCGTCCATTTCCGCTACTTTCCATTGGCGGGATGAGGAGGAACTGCGTTGAATCAAGGCAATGTGAAAACTTCATCTGAGCTCCTGTATTCCCCGTGTATATGTACACATTATATATGTATTATATATATACAGATACTGATGCTGGTTACAAGGGTATGTAAATTATAGATAAGAAAGATGCTTTGGCGAGAGTTACACGGGGACGAATTGCCTCGCAACAGCGAATCTGATGCCTCGTACTGCGTCAGGAGCCTGATTTTCTGCGAGCTTACGCGTGATGCTTGCGCGGGTGGCGGTTTGATCTTTGAAGTGAAAACGAGTACGAGCATATTTACTCGTATTTACTCCTATATCTACTGATATGTCTACTCGCATATCTACGAGTATAAATAAGCTCGTAGTAGTAGTAGGAGTGATGGTGGAAGTAGTAGTTGTAGTTGTAGTAGTAGTTGTAGTAGCATTGAACACGCTAATCCCTCCATTGTTCTTCAAGAAAAATTCATTGCATCAAGAAGTGATGTCAGCTCTCGGTCGACCGCAGGTAACGTAATTATGATACTGACATCACGTTCTCTTCTTGAAAGTCCAGCCTTTGAACGTCGGGCAGAACGGCACTTTCTCGAAGAATGATATTCTGTTAAAAAAAAATCATACAAATTCTGTGAGAAAAAATCATGGGAACATTCAACAACGCAGGGAATTGAGTTCGGAAAATATCGGTAACACCGGCCAGCGCAGAAAGGTGACGGCCTGCGTGCTTTCTCGGGTCCAGACCCTAGAGCTCGACCTCAAGTCTTGGCTGCACGGCGCTGTGAGGCAACGCTCCATATGAAAAGTTTTTGCTTCTTTGATGCTAGAGTTCTTCAGACCGTTCTGTTGTGATAGAAGAACTAATCTTGAAGTAACTTTTGACTCTGAATGCCATAAGACACACTAAAATACTGATATTAAGGCGCAGCTTCGTCTAATGGAACTTCAATTTTGCTGCTGGCCAAACTGACGTTCGAACTTAACCATTTCCCGGTGACTGGGCACCCAACACGACGTTACCAATCTTCTGGCGGCAGAGAACAAGAGAACAGCACTCGCCCTCGTACACTTCGCCCAATGAGCGGCCGCCATCGAGCGAGCGCTGCATCTGCGCTGTCTTTCGTAGCCCGAGGGCTGCTCAGCGAGCGGGAGGCTCTTGTGGATCGAGCTCAGCGAGAATTTATTCTAGTGAAATGTAAGGCGATAAACGTTGCAAGTGTTCCAGCGCTCTGAGTGCATATTTAACTTGTGATGAATTTTTTGAAATCCTGTGTGACAACGCCTACAAAAATCAGCTCAAAAGATATCGATTTGCAGCAAAAATCGACCGATCTGATAAATTTTATGATTAGGATTCTGATAAATATTCAACGAACGAATTGCCATCAATTTAAAAAAAAATGTGTGCAAATCCTCAAAATGAGATTGCATGAAATTACGTAGAGCATATTCTCCATTTGTTTTTGAAGCAGAACATTCCTCAGAAGAAAAACATCCAACTTCTCCTGGTCTTTTTACACACATGCCTCGCCAACCCGGAGCGCAGGTCAGCATTCAGCATGAACCAGAGCTTGGCATACATAGGTCAGCATTCAGCATGAACCAGAGCTTGTCATACATAGGTCAGCGTTCAGCATGAACCAGAGCTTGGTATACATAGGTCAGCATTCAGCATGAACCAGAGCTTGTCATACATGTGCCAGTAAGCGATACTCACGACGGCTATGCCATAAAAAGTCTCACCTCACAAGGGCCATGCCAAAAAGTCTCACCTCACAAAGGCCATGCCAAAAAGTCTCACNACGAAGGCCATGCCGAAAGTCTCACCTCCTCACGAAGGCCATGCCGAAAAAGTCTCACCTCCTCACGAAGGCCATGCCGATGGGGAAGTCGTAAGTGCTGCTCGAGGCCTGACCAGCCTCGCCCTCCGAAGCCTCTATTTGCTTCTTCCATTGGAGCAGCCCTCGCTCTTTCTCTGTGCCTTGAAAGATCAAACTTTGATGTGAACGATAGTGGAATGACCCCGCAGAGAGATCAGCTTACATCCCTTTCCAATTTAGAAGCATTTAGAATATTTAGTTTAGAATTTAGAAGCAATGAAAACAAACAAGTGAAACGATAATTTGAAAGTAGAAGGAAAAATGTTCGAGTCTTCAACAAAAGACAATGGTTAAACACGCACTGCTCAATAATTTAACTTCCTCGACTCACGCTGTGTTACTAATAGTCTTTTTTGAAATGCTGACATTTTCTTTGGGCTCTCTCAGGACCTCACGGCCGTGCGTGAACTTAGAGATGGGCAGTTCAGGAAAAAAAACGACACAGAAGAAATGGAAATTCGATTTTTGTACATAGAGCAACTTAATTTGATAACTAACAGTGACATGAAGTCATTTTAGGAAAATTCTCTTACGCTTTGTTCTGAAGTAGCATTATCTGGGATTATACAGCACGCACATGGAATAGTGTTGTCCAGGAACACAGCACACACCTAGAACAGTGTTGTCCAGGAACACAGCACACACCTGGAATAGTGTTGTCCAGGAACACAGCACACACCTGGAACAGTGTTGTCCAGGAACACAGCACACACCTGGAATAGTGTTGTCCAGGAACACAGCACACACCTGGAATAGTGTTGTCCAGGAACACAGCACACACCTGGAACAGTGTTGTCCAGGAACACAGCACACACCTGGAACAGTGTTGTCCAGGAACACAGCACACACCTGGAATAGTGTTGTCCAGGAACACAGCACACACCTAGAACAGTGTTGTCCAGGAACACGACACACACCTGGAATAGTGTTATCCAGCAACACAGCACACACCTGGTATAGTGTTGTCCAGGAACACAGCACACACCTAGAACAGTGTTGTCCAGGAACACGACACACACCTGGAATAGTGTTGTCCAGCAACACAGCACACACCTGGAATAGTGTTGTCCAGGAACACAGCACACACCTAGAACAGTGTTGTCCAGGAACACGACACACACCTGGAATAGTGTTATCCAGCAACACAGCACACACCTGGAATAGTGTTGTCCAGGAACACAGCACACACCTAGAACAGTGTTGTCCAGGAACACGACACACACCTGGAATAGTGTTATCCAGCAACACAGCACACACCTGGAATAGTGTTGTCCAGGAACACAGCACACACCTAGAACAGTGTTGTCCAGGAACACGACACACACCTGGAATAGTGTTATCCAGCAACACCCCCAGGAAGCCTCCGACGAACATGGAAGTCGTGAGCAACACTGTCACAATCTGTGCCAGCTCAGGCACCGTCTCCGAGTGGATGACGTTGGGATGATCCTCCAGCCACTGAATAAAGACGTGCTCCAATTACGTCCTGATTATCTTCCAGCCAATAAATGAAGACATGGTCAAATTACAACGTAATTATCTTCCAGTCATTGAATGAAGACATGGTTCAATCGCGACGTAATTGTTTTCCAATAACTTAAAAGAAAGGCATGGTTCAATTACGACTCGATTACAGCAGCCCAGTCAGCACCACCAGCGCAGTATTCTCAACCGCTCGAGCAGAGCGCGCGCTGCCGCTCAGGTAATGAACTGCAGACTAAAATAAATCCGAGATGTTGGGCCTCTGACACTCTCAAATGACACGTCGTTCATTGGTGACCCGAACTAAACTGGAAATTTTCGCTCATTGGTGACTGGATGAAACCCGAGAGCGAAAACAGCGAAACTTTAACAGCCTTAACTTTCTCCTGATGTGTGAGTGGTCGAATGTCATAATAGCACCCTCGTTTGATGGTGACTGTCAAAAACGCGAACAGTTTTATATTTTCATCTAAAAAACATACATGCACAAGAGATATTTCTACGATGACGATCATTTTCACAGACTTTATTGACTTTTCATTGAAAGTGTTCTGTGGTTTTTAAGCATAAAACCTGAAACCAGCTCCTACCTTGGGCAGAGCGATTCCAAAGAACAAGGAGAAGCCGAGCACGAAGAGGTTCCTGGAGGAGTTCAGGTCGACGCCCTGGAGGGATGAGAGCCCTACGGCCGTGATCATGGCGAACATGACGCAGAATATTCCCCCCACCACGGGCTCGGGGATGCTTACGATCGCCGCACAAATTTTCCCAAAAATTCCAACAAGGACCATGACAGCTGCGCCGAACTGGATCACGCGGCGGCTGCCGACCTGCAACACAAGGTTGGATGAAGACATTGGATCACGCGGCGGCTGCCGACCTGCAACACGGGGTTGGGTGAAGAAATTGGATGATCATCCTGGATCAGGATCTTTATAAAGCTTTGAAGGGATCAATGGCAGCGGAAGGCAAGTCAAGATACCAAAACAATAATAAAAAATCCGACTTCGTATTTGGTTCCTTTTACCTACAGGCATACTGATCACCAATATTGATTAAATGTGTTCTCACTTCAGAGGTCTCGAGCTAAAGTTTTCGCGTGGTTGGTACAGATTTTCTTGGCCCGTGTTTTGAGTCGAGAATATGTTCTCAAAACTAGTAAACTGTCACCATGTATGGAGAAGCGAAGAGTTTAATCGTTTTTTCATGAGTTCTTTAGGTCGAGAGATCTACTGTATTGAACCCTGTAGTACATTTTTGATACAATTGTATAAAAATTTGAAAACCCAATTATAACTCCGACGCACAAACTTCGCTATTTCTCGCCACCATCGAGCTCCAATTGCATGGCATTTCAAACATCTAAAAAACCCGACGAGTTGGAATGCGTTACGTCGTCTCGGGCCTTGAACCGAAGTTCATTTGAGCCCAAGAAAACACACCGTAGCGCATCGTACAAATAACAAATGCAAGTGACTAGAAAATCTCAACACGACGTCACTTTTGTGTATTGAAATACAGTTCATCAAAGCTTAAAAAGGATTATATTAACCTGTTTACGGTCACTGCCCTGGTGGCGGGTGGTGATTGCGACAACCACGGCGCCCACATAAGTCGACAGTGCCCGCGTGATTGCGACAACCACGGCGCCCACATAAGTCGACAGTGCCCGCGTGATTGCAACAACCACGGCGCCCACATAAGTCGACAGTGCCCGCGTGATTGCAACAACCACGGCGCCCACATAAGTCGACAGTGCCCGCGTGATTGCAACAACCACGGCGCCCACATAAGTCGACAGTGCCCGCGTGATTGCAACAACCACAGCGCCCACCTACGTAGACCTCGACCGTTGACAGGGTCATAGCTATTCAAATATGACCCGGAGGACAACAGACTGCTGCACTCGCAACTCTCTGAGGAACATGACATGCAGGAAGGCACCACCGAGGTCCTACGACATGCAGTAGAAATCCTTGTCATAGTATTAATCAGTTTATTATTTGTGAGTATGACTATAATTATGGTTGGATACGATTTGACATGGTTCTATTAAAGCAGTTCTTAACATTTACTGACGGCTCTGTTGATAACCTCAAACAGTGTTAACATGTACGAGTACAGGCTAACCAGCACATGCTCCACAGACCTTCGTGAGGCCGATGGCGCCGATGTTCTCGCTGTAGGAGGTGGTGCCGTTGCCAGTGCCCCAGGCCCCTGCCAGCAGGCACCCCACGCCCTCCATGCCGATGCCTCGGTTGATGGCGTGGCGAGGCGGAGGTGGAGCTCCTGAGGGCCATGGAACTTCTCAGTAACTTTGGACTTGTCGTTCGTTCATCTATGTACTCTTAAATAAGGTGGTTCTTACATTTTTTACAAATCAGGAGTACTTCATACAAACTTGAAGTCGTGTTTATCTTTATTTAGATCAGACCAAACTGGAGGGTTAATTCTACAGTATCCAGGAAATTTCCATCGCTTAACTTCCCTTCCTGAGCTTAACCTGAGAGTCTGGCGCAGGCGTAGTAATCTCCGACACTCTCCAAGATGGAGGCCATGACCCCCGCTAGCATGCCGAAGACCCCAGCGGCGGAGACGGTGGGGGTGCCCCACTGGCCGGGATAAGGCACCCTGACCCACGGGCTGTTGGCGATGAGGTCCGAAGCTCTGTCCGTCCTCGCGTACGAGTCTGCTGGCAAGGCTCCTGAGGCGGTGAGGATGCCGCACACTGCCCACGACAGCAGGATGGCCAGCAACACCTGTGGGCAAGTGCACCTCAGCAGCTGGTCTGGGTGATGTGCAGTGTTAGTGGTATGAGAAGGACGGCAAGTGCACCTGAGCAGCGTTAGTGGTATGAGAAGGTTGGTAAGTGCACCTGAGCAGCGTTAGTGGTGTGAGAAGGATGGTAAGTGCACCTGAGCAGCGTTAGTGGTGTGAGAAGGATGGTAAGTGCACCTGAGCAGCGTTAGTGGTGTGAGAAGGATGGTAAGTGCACCTGAGCAGCGTTAGTGGTGTGAGAAGGATGGTAAGTGCACCTGAGCAGCGTTAGTGGTGTGAGAAGGATGGTAAGTGCACCTGAGCAGCGTTAGTGGTGTGAGAAGGATGGTAAGTGCACCTGAGCAGCGTTAGTGGTGTGAGAAGGATGGTAAGTGCACCTGAGCAGCGTTAGTGGTGTGAGAAGGATGGTAAGTGCACCTGAGCAGCGTTAGTGGTGTGAGAAGGATGGTAAGTGCACCTGAGCAGCGTTAGTGGTGTGAGAAGGATGGTAAGTGCACCTGAGCAGCGTTAGTGGTGTGAGAAGGATGGTAAGTGCACCTGAGCAGCGTTAGTGGTGTGAGAAGGATGGTAAGTGCACCTGAGCAGCGTTAGTGGTGTGAGAAGGATGGTAAGTGCACCTCAGCAGCGGGTCTGGGTGATGTGCGGCGTTAGTGGTGTGAGAAGGATGATAAGTGCACCTCAGCAGCTGGTCTGGGTGATGTGCAGCGTTAGTGGTGTGAGAAGGATGGTAAGTGCACCTCAGCAGCTGGTCTGGGTGATGTGCGGCGTTAGTGGTGTGAGAAGGATGATAAGTGCACCTCAGCAGCTGGTCTGGGTGATGTGCGGCGTTAGTGATATGAGAAGGATGGTAAGTGCACCTCAGCAGCTGGTTTGGATGATGCGCAGCGTTAGTGGTGTGAGAAGGATGATAAGTGCACCTCAGCAGCTGGTCTGGGTGATGTGCAGAGTTAGTGGTATGAGAAGGATGGTAAGGGCACCTCAGCAGCTGGTCTGGGTGATGTGCAGCGTTAGTGGTATGAGAAGAACCTCGCTTTGAATTCACAGTACAACATTAATTACATCACGATGTTTTCAGCTCCTGTCGTTAACACGGAGGGGAACTGGTGATAGGTCAGATCATTTAGCTCTAAAAAGACCATCTTATTTTTCGAATGAACGAAATACTTCGATACGATAAGTGTGTGTTTCATGCACTTAAGTTCATATTTATAAAAGTTTTGAAAGAAGCAATAAAAATTTAAAATTAAACTACAATAACTCTGTCGTTTCCCCCGTGGAACGCAGGACTTTAGAAGGAGACGCTGACGTAAAATGTTAGAATAACGTATCTTCACGCTACAGAGGGGAGGGTTTTTGTTAATAAAGTTCATTTTTAATCCTTCAATCCTCACAATAAGAATAACCTCATTTAAAATGATGCAAGGTCTGTAACTTATCCTGAAATTTAATTTTAAATTAAAATTGTGCGGAGGCGGAGACCTATGAGTCATCTTGAAATCTTTGGCTTCGACAAACCAGGTCGTACAACCAACCTCTAAATATTTGCTAATAACGAAAATTTTTAATGTAAGATTCTTCAATTTGATGAAATTTAGACGTTTACGAACTAATTGATTATGACTATCGCCAGCCGCGCAGAGCCAACATTCAGTGCCTGAAAACCCGAACAGGCTGGTAATAGCATGAAAACCCGAACAGGCTGGTAATGGCATGAAAACCCGAACAGGCTGGTAGTAGCATGGAAACCCGAACAGGCTGGTAATAGCATGAAAACCCGAACAGGCTGGTAGTAGCATGGAAACCCGAACAGGCTGGTAATGGCATGATAATGAACCAGGGTAGGAATGCCCATTGGTTCATCACGCAAAGAAAGTCTGAAATTTTCAATCCTGACCGCCCACCAACCGGGAAGAGTCCGAAAACTTGAACCCTGATGAAGCGCACGCCTTTGGTGCTGCACACGGGGATGGGGAGGGCGACGCGGCGCAGGTACTGCGAGAAGAGCACCATCAGGGCGATGGTCCTGGGCAGGGCGAAGGAAAGTATCGTGTTAACAGCGACAGTTTGGGCCTTTAGAGCTCTGGCGTCAGCGTGGTAAGACTATGGAACACTTTAGCAATGAAGCACGGTGACGCAACTGTTCATCAAAGTGACGTGATGAGGAAAACGTTCAACAAGATACTGCAGCAGCTGAACTATGTGGCAAGATGTTGCAACAATTAAACTATGTGGCAAGATGTTACAACAGTTGAAGATGTTGTAATAGTTGAAGTATGTTCCAAGATGTTGCGAGAGTTAAACAATGTTCCAGGGTGATGCACAGGATGCATCATGAATAGAAACTTTCAGAGGGCTGTACACTGTACACAGTATATGAACTAATACTGTACACTGTACACAGTGTATAGATCTCGCACCACACGTCACATTCCCGACACTGGGTTTGTACTTCGGGAAACATGTCATTGAGACGTCAAAGATTGACCACAAACTGTACATTATTGTTAGCGCCCTTCGCGGTAGCTGATTGTTGAACTAAAAAAAATAATGCATTGCCAATTTTTAATTGTACAACACACACGAAAGGGGAAAGAGCAGCTTGTTCGTGCATCTACTACTACAGTATGAAAATATTATAGCCATAAGTGTAACTTTTTCAACAAAGGTAGTTCATTTTATGGGTTTGCATCTCTGTAGCGAACGTTGATTCCATTCAGCATTTTTCTCACCGACATGGACATTACTACTTACTTCATTCATCATTCATTCATTAAGAATAATTTTCTTTTTATACCTCTCATATAGAACCTTACTGTGTTATCTTTCCTTATCTAAAAAGCGCTCAGCTATTACGTCTTTCGTCATTACGGTCTTTAATCAATTGCCTCATCAGACATACTGTACGAAAAGACTTCACGCACGAAACTCTGCGTACGTGACAGCGTGACCTAGTCCGTGACCTAGTGTCCATGACCTAGTCCATGACGTAGTTTATAACCTAGCCCATGACCTGGTGTCCATAACATAGTGCCCATGACGTAATCTATAACCTAACCCATGACCTAGTCCATGACGTATTCTATGACCTAGCCCATGACCTAGTGTCTATGGTCCACGACCTAGTGTCCGTGGTCCATGACCTAGTGTCCATGGTCCACGACCTAGTGTCCATGGTCCACGACCTTGTGTCCATGGTCCATGACCTAGTCCACTCGAATAACGACGTGAGGGGAAAAGACGTGAGCGAGTTATAGCTCTTTCGGGAGTATGCACGATCTGTACAGGGATGCCTGCCTAGGCATACCTGACAAGTGCACCTAAATGCACAAGGATGCTTGCGCAGGCATGCCTGACAGGCACACTCACATGCAGGAGATGCCCCACTGCTTCGAGGCCTTGTCCATCGCCACTTCGAAGAGGGACAGGCCGATGAGGGCCACGGTCGGCACGATGGCGAGTGGCGTGATGAGCCTCACCACCAAGCCAATGATACCTGCACGATCACGACAAGCCAATCACACCTGCACGGACACGACAAGCCAATCACACCTGCANACGGACACGACAAGCCAATCATACCTGCACGGACACGACAAGTTAATCTCACATGCACGGACACGACAAGCTAATCTCACCTGCACGGACACGACAAGCCAATCAGCATACACACAGACTACAGATTCACCTCATAAACACTACCATTACCAAGGCAGAATACTAGCTAATCATTTTGAAATTCATATAGCGTAATTATGACGTTAAAATTAATTCAAAAATAATAAGTTTCACGTCGCAAATATGTAGGTACAGCAATTGTCATGATACCCAAAGGAGTACCGATTTGCGCTTTGATTCCTGAAGAATTTAAGCGAGTAAACGTTGCACTCCATCCACTCTTCACCTGTGGCTCCCACCAGGATCTGGAATATGGATGAGACCATGATGGCGCCCTGCACTGCGCGCATGCGCATCTGCCACTCCTCCTGCTGCTGCGCCTCCGTCAGAGCCGTCAAGTTGAGACTGTCGCACGGAGCAAAACTCGTGCGCAGGATTGCGAACGTCGGGGCGAAGAATGCAAACGATCCTCCTTGTATGATCGGTAGCCTGGATACGGAACGTTGAAATCACAGAATTGGATGGGCAGTTGACGACAATCGCCTTGTGTGTGCATACTTGTCAAGGCATCTACTGAACACCAATGTTCCTAAGAAATATGTTTTTTTAGATTGCATTCAGGATACGTTAACGCTTAACATGAAGATTTGTAATGCGAAATTAATTTCTTAATTGAATACCTATTAGTATATTTTTAATCCCTTTTCATTCTCTTCGTGAAACAAAGATTCTATGCATTTTTCTGTCAAGGAAAGTGGCAAGCAGCGCAAGAGCGCTACGCTCAATTCGAGTTTTACAGAAGGGGACACACCTTCTGCTTTGAATATTCTTGATCAAGGTAATAAACCTCATCCGCGAGCGTTGCATGGAGTGCATACCTGCTGCCGAAAGTCGACTGCAGGAACGTCACAATGCCGGACACGAAAAAGATTGTGGCCAGGATGGCCCCTCTGGCGGGGTCGTGCGGTAGGATGCACATGGCGGGGGTCAGGATGTAGGGGATGGTGACGGTGCCCCCGACCATCGTCAGGTAGTGCTGAAATAAAATAGTACGAGCTTGTTGGCACTGCCAGTGTAGCATTCTGAAGTCGTTCATGATCCTCTACTTCCATGGAGTCACTCTGCTGAAATTTGAACTCAGAGCTTCCATGGTACAGTCCAACTTACTAGCTCAGTTATAGTGATCACAACTCAAGGGTGAACGACCGAGTCGACTTCCAAACATGACCCTTTCAATTTAAGCTTCAATGAAAATATGTTATAAGTCCCGACCCGGAGGACAACGACGACTTGTTGGAATAAAATTAATGTCGCAGAAAAATTCATGTCTTTAGATTTTTGATTCCACGAGCTTCTCACTCAATTCCACTACGCTACAGAGTTCTCCTCCTCTGGTCCATCAAACAACCCGAAGTTCACTTACGTGAATTCTACAAAGGCCTGAGGGAAATTAAATGTATGTATTTGTGCAAATTAGCACAGAACATGTAGTTGCACCACAGCCCAAAGAAAAAGGTTTCACACACCGAAGTGCCCAAGCGTGCACCATGCAATTCATAAAATCTATTGAAATCCTCCTCACCTGGAACCCGAGAAATAAGGCAAGGTACCACGGAGGGTTCTCCTCGATTGAGTAAAGGAGCTTTTCCGTTTCTTCAATTTCGTCATCAACATCTTCTCGGTTTTCTGAAGTCTCCTGTGATTTGTCGTCGTCTAACGAGTTCTCAATGGTTAGGAAACTCGAAGCCAATGATGATTGACGCTTGCCCTGAAGCTGTGGCTTTGCTTCTTTGCTGCTGAGAATGGACGACAAAGTTGGCAGGGAAGCAGACGTGTCTTCCTCTTCCTTCCTGCTGAGGAGCGAGGACGGCGCGGGCTGGTGGTCGGCCCTCGCAGGGGCGGGGGATGATTTCCGTCGAGGGTTTTTTGACGAATAACTTGGATCACCATGGCCCTGGAAGGGGTAAGAAGTTATTTGTGACAACAGGGAATTGAAGTAAGTAAGCTTTTATTTGCATGGCCCTGGAAGTGGTAAGAAGTTATTTGTGACAACAGGGAATTGAAGTAAGTAAGCTTTTATTTGCATGGCCCTGGAAGTGGTAAGAAGTTATTTGTGACAACAGGGAATTGAAGTAAGTAAGCTTTTATTTGCATGGCCCTGGAAGTGGTAAGAAGTTATTTGTGACAACAGGGAATTGAAGTAAGTAAGCTTTTATTTGCATGGCCCTGGAAGTTGTAAGAAGTTATTTGTGACAACAGGGAATTGAAGTAAGTAAGCTTTTATTTGCATGGCCCTGGAAGTTGTAAGAAGTTATTTGTGACAACAAGGAATTGAAGTAAGTAAGCTTTTATTTGCATGGCCCTGGAAGTTGTAAGAAGTTATTTGTGACAACAGTGAATTGAAGTAAGTAAGCTTTTATTTGCATGGCCCTGGAAGTTGTAAGAAGTTATTTGTGACAAGAGGGAATTGAAGTAAGTAAGCTTTTATTTGCATTGCCCTGGAAGTTGTCAAGCTGTTATCCTTGTTACTACTACTTCTATTCCTGCTAAAAATATGTTTCTGTACTTACCAGCTTTGACCTCCTGTATATAAATTGGCAGAGAAGTAATTTGCAAGCAGAAGTAAGAATTAATTTACTACGATGCATTTTATTTCTTATTATATGTAAGAGTATATATACTGAAGCAGCCGTATCATACCTACATATACGCATATACGCACGTGCGTTCAGGCTGCTTTTGGATATTAATTAGGGTATGAAAATTAAACTAACCTCATCCTCGATGAATGCAGGGTTGTCGCTCATTTTTGTATTTGTACCTCGGCAAAGAAAAATTCAAAGGAATTTATTCCTTGAAGCGAGTATCAGAAAATAGAACCTACGGTAGTAAACGTCTATGCTGGTTGACCTCGCCAGCCCGGGATGCTATTTGACTAAAACACTATCTTCAGTTTTTGAACTTTCATACTTTTTGAATGTTAAATTTATGATCTTCTTTTACTGCCAAAATGCTCTCGCTTGAAAGGGGTTCTTCGTTCTAAAACTCCAGAGTTCTCACGCGGCCGTCCAGGAGGGTTTGATGTCGGACATAAAATGCGGAATTTGCGTCTCTTTAGTTCAGAGCTGACTCGTAAAACTCACTGTTAGTGCCTGAGAAAAAGGGTTGCCTGAAAAAAACACCGAAATGCGAGTACATTTCAAGAATAAACAGTAATTCTTCAATTAAATTTAATTCGCGTTCGACCTAAAAAAATGTAGGCCTGTTTATGTCAATGATCACTCTCTAAAAGTATCGTATTCGTATTCAATATACCGTGTACAGTGAAAACCTGTATGTAATATTCCATCAGCTCATTCTCATGTTGGAGGACTCTGCTGGATCTATCCAGACATGTAGAATCGTCATGCTGGATCTGTCCAATTATCCAGGGTCGTCATGCTAAATCTATTCAGGCATTTAGTATCGCCATACTGGATCTATCCAGATATCTAGGACAAATAAATCGTGACCTGGTCCTGTTATTCAGACATACGTAAAATCCTGTACTCCTTGAAAAATAGAACCGCGATTGGGCATGACGATATCAGCCTTCGGAATATCAAAGACAGCTTCTCTGTTACAGCACCACTGCTTCGTTTGATTATAATCAATACTTCTATTGTGACGAACAAATTTCCTGATAAGTGGATGCATTCCATAATCAAATCATTGCATAAATCTGGGGACATTAATACAGCGCCAAATTACAGACCGATCAGCC
>VOMN01088326.1:0-28206 GCA_014899125.1 Orchestia grillus
CACAGATACATAGTTACAAGCGTATTAATATATAGATAATGCAACGTAATCTGACCAATGGTCATTCGATTATCATGGATTCGTTTGAACGTAGTGAATTCAATTATAATGCAACGATGAGGTAGAGCGGTTGTGTGCTTAACTTATCTGAATGTATCGCACATCAAAGTTATCATTAGGGTCTGGTATCGAACCAGACGACTTGGGGGATAAAATTCATTAATTAAAATTTTATCATAATTTCCCTCCGAGTAAGTCGCAAACTGAGTTTTTGGCACAAGCGATGCCTAAATTTGCTAACTCATCTTTCCTTCTGCAGGATTAGATAGGTCATTTTATTTTAAAATAGAACGCAATGGTTTAAGAGAAGGTCGTTACAGATATCTACTGGGAGATTGCGCGAACAGTTAAGTTAGTTACTAATGTTTATAATTTGGAGTGAAGAATTACAGCTTTGACTGGAATCTCAGCTTGCCATTTTCAATTCTCACTCATCCAATTGAGGTGTGTCTCATTGAACGCACAAGTAAGCCCGAACTTTAAAATAGTCTTTTGACGACTTTTCACTGGCCCTTGAAGCAAGACTAGCGGTATCTCGATGTACGCGGCTGAATGCTATGTAGGCATAAGCCTTATCGATGCTACGGTACAAAAACAAGGCCTCTAAATCCAATTTCGAGTACCGCGCGTAGATCAACCTAGGTGAACGTTTATCTATCTATCTATATAATACTACAGTAAAACTCTGGCCGTCTCGCTTGCTTGCTTGAAACCGTTCACACGTTTGTCTGTCGGATCTGAGATATTCGAAATTTATACTCTTCGTTTAATCCTGTATTGTGGATACCGACTTAACTGCATCGGACATATTTCTGGATACGGTTTGATTTTGATAAATATTATTTGACCCAACGGGTCACGAGTAGTCTAGTAACTTACAAAATTTCTAGGTGAATGATTGTCAAACAAATTTATCCCATGCTATGCATACTGTAAAACGCTTTTTGTCATGTTGAAAACTTGTAGTCGTATTAAAGGTACTGTATGTTAGTCGTCACGTAATAAAGCCATGCTCTCAAAAACGTTTCAAGTGCTACATTAATATCTTGAACTTGAAACCTTGGAATAAATATGAATAAAAAAGAAAGACAATTAACATTAATCATAGAAATATATTTCTTAAATTTCAAGCGTTCCAGCCGCCGGCCATCTTCAGGTATTAGTAAAAATCTTTGAAAATAAGCAATTAAAAGTAATTTAGTTCGTGTGATCAGAAGCTAGCAAAAACAGTAGAAAAATAAAATTCTCTTTATTATGCAACTCATTAAGCAACAATAAAAGAAAAAAAGAAAAAATTATGGTGCAAAATAAAGCAAAAGAAGGTGAATTGAGGTTATTCATTACTAATTGGCAGAGGTTATGAGCTGAATTGAGGTTATTCATTACCAATTGCCAGAAGTTATGAACTGAGAATATCATTGAAAACTTGCTTAGAGCGTGAAATTATGTAGAGATTTCAAGATTCGTATATCTAAGTAAGATCGTTCTTCTCGAGGGATGAACACTGATTAGCTAACACAGGCTGTTGCATCGAAAAGGATGTCCACTGAGAGAGAGGCTCCTACAAAACTTCACCGGTTTTATAACACTTGCCGGAATGCTCACGCTGACTCCAGTGGGAGGAGTGCGAGATCTGCATCCATTCTGGTGAGAGCTTTAAAACCGATGAAGTTTTAGTTTTGTGAGAGACAACATTCCCGGCTGTCCGAGAGCATTTTCTTTGATGCACTAGCGAGGTCTCAGGTAATCAATTTGCATCCTATCGAAAAGCGCACTGTTACATCCGAATCTTGGAATCTCACTGTTACATCCGAATCTTGGAATCTCACTGTTACATCCGAATCTTGTAATCTCTGCGTAACTTGAAGCGTTAAGTTTATTTTCAACGATAGCCGCCGGTGAGACCCCCTAGGCAATAATAAATCAATAATCCCATTTCAGTTCCTTATTGCATCTTTCTTTTATGGTATTTTGGACCTTCGTTTTTTCCTTGCTTATATTGTTGGTTTACAAGTCGTATGACATACAGTATTTATATTTATTTCTTGTTCAAGCTTTGAATCAAATGTGGTAAAATAGTTTCTGTTGGGTGTGTTCAGAGATTTTCACTTATAACTAAAGATGGCCAGAAATCGAAACAATTCAAGTCTGATTGCCACATTAAATTTCAACGATTAATGTAGTTTGTCTTGTTCTTTTATTCGTACTTAGCTTACTTCGGCTATAGAGTGAATTTCATAGATACAACAGCAGCTTCACTATTATGAAAAAATAGGCTTTCGATCGTACTGGACCGGCTTTTTTGCATGGGGAACCAAAATGAATATCACGCCTGGACATCGAAGCCAGGAGCACGTCAAACACGCACAGCATTACGCAAATAATATACCGTCGACATAAACCGTCTACATAAGCCGTCGACATTAATTCCCGGCTTTCTGCAGTCATTTTGCACGCCGCTTCTTGCACTGGAGTTTTAGCGCGTGAAAACCCAGCATCAATTTTGAAAATCCCGGTTGCGTCATATAAAACGTGAGAATTGCGTCAAGAAAATACGTGGCTGCACCAAAAAAGAAAAGGTAGCGTCAAAAAAAGAATAGGTTGCGTCCTGACGCAAAAAAACGCGGTTGCGTCGAGAAAAAACACGAAAATCACGGAAAGTGAGAAAATCACGGTTTCGTCGAGGAAAATGTTGGAATTAAACTGATCGTAAATACAGAGCACAGAGTGAGAAAACTGAATGATGTCTGTTAATCAAAGCGCAGAACAATCCTTTTTTGCAGACTATATTGCAAAATTTTTCTGTGATCCTCTCTGCTGGAAATGTAGCGTCTTATTCTAACTCAGGTCCGTGAGATGACCCCCATTTTCTCTTCAGTCAACTCACATCATCGCTGGAAATGTGTCATATATGTCACGGATAACATT
Organism: Orchestia grillus; assembly: GCA_014899125.1. Taxonomy (NCBI): domain Eukaryota; kingdom Metazoa; phylum Arthropoda; class Malacostraca; order Amphipoda; family Talitridae; genus Orchestia; species Orchestia grillus. The sequence goes on from VOMN01088326.1 coordinate 2,989, forward strand.
TTTACAAAACTGGCAAATCCTTCTCTTCTCATACTCTGAAATTCAGAGCATGGAATATTTTCAATCGTTTTTGTGCACTTGTGCGGTGGTATGAACAATGAAATGCACCATTTATTTTCCTTGTTTTGTTTTAATAATTACATAATCCAAGTCAGAGTTATTCACAATTTGCAAATTGTTGATTCGGAAATTATAAAGATTTAAAAAATCTCTAAAAAATCTCAGTTTTTTATTTTCTTCATTTGTCATTTATTTTCATTCTATTTTCTTCATTTATAATGACGTGAGGTTCTATGTGCAGAACGCTGTGATAATTCATTTCATATTTTAATTCGTAAATTACCTCTCAAATGAAACACCCTTTCATTTTGATGAATCGAAAATGGCTGCAAATACTGAAATTTTTCTTAAGTCTTAAGTAATTAAAATTACCCTCAGAAATTACCTTAACCTTAAGTATTACAAAAATTGGTTAAGCCATGCAAGCTGGAGATTAGTCAGAGACTGTACCATTCGAGTATTAATTTCATGCAAATGCTTTCGTCTCACAAACTAACACACTGAAACGAGTTCTTCAACATGCAACTCCCGTAGAGATATGTGAAAATAATTAAAATCAAAAGATGTACAAAAGTAAAATATGAGTTTCCGTCAGGACATTTCAAAGTATCATGAAAATGAAGTACGACAGAACATATCTCAGCTCCTCGAGCTCTGAAATGCTGTTTACTATTTCATCCATCTACTAATGTCTCTTGTGATGCTGTAAAATAATTTCTCCCCTCCCTCGTTGTGAAGTAATCGAATATCAGACTTCATATTTACAGAATTTACTTCTCTCTCGATAAACTCAGCCCTTTGTTTATCCAAATATTAGGTCTTAATCTGGACGAAGTCTATCCCTGTGCACAGGGATAAGATGGCCCGTTGTGAGCGCTGTAGGGCTAATGCGCTGCTGACGTTCTTGCATACTTCATGATTTGGTTCATTGTGTTTTATTGCATAGCTACATGGTGTGTTATGTGCTTATGTTCCGTACCTCACGACAAAAAGAATGATCTTCTTCACCACCCATATGTACAGTACAAGCTCTGAGGCTGTTCATACTGTTTCTGCTTAATTTACTCATTATGTACCCTCGAAGTTTGTCTTCAAGAAGACAAACGGTTGTTTTTATGTTTTAACGGTTGTTTTTATGAAATTAGCGTTATAAAGGACAATTTTATTTGCTGAAGCATGTTTATGTAGCCGGGAGAGCTAGTACTGAAATATTTTAAAAAACTAAGGTCAGGTCAAATCAAATAATACTAATATTGACAAAAGTTCATTTGTTTTTCGTGTTGTCCTTAAGCCATGCTAGGTGTACTTTTCTGTTTTTAATATTTGTGTCATAATTTTTTTCAAAAAGCCCCGCCCTGAAACAATATCGTTAAAAACACAATTTTATTGTTTTAAAAACCTAAAAGAAAATTTTATACCAGACGTTAAAAACAAGGATCTGGCAACAGGTTAAAGAACAAGGCTCCGACCAGGCGCTATATTAGTGGCTTACAACCGATGTGGGTGTGCACACACCACATCACAAGAGTGCTGTGACCCCGAGGCATCAAACTTTTCCCTAACCGAAGCAAGAATACTGAACACAGCTAAAACACTCTTTGATTTTTATGTTACTGAATACTAATTCTGAAATTTTCCTTACCTTGAGAATAAAAACAAGTATTACAGAAATTGGTAAACTATGCAAGCTGGAGACTGGTCAGAGACTGTACCAACCAAAGGGCATTTAATAACATTCAAAAATTGAAAGAGTATTTTTCATTTTATGATATAGCTGAAATCTATGTTATTGGGTAGCGTACTAACCAAGACTATTGATAAAAAGCTGCCTAAATTTAGTGAAACTTATTCAAGAGAGCCACTTACGTTGAGTTCTTAGCTCTCTCAACAGGTATTAACCCTGTAGTTGTACTAAACTTTCTCAGAATATACAACACAAAAGAAACGCGAGCAATGCTGTGTTGAAATCCCCGGCGGACGAGAAGCAAACACCGGACATTCATTGTGCGCTGCTCGGTTGAACCTGAGGCCTTATATCTCATCGAAACGCTCATGAGCTCCACTTGCTGCAGCATATGGGCCAACAGCAGCGGCTCTCAATAGCGAAACTTACGTGCATTATGAAACCCTGGCGAGCTGATTCGAGAAGCCAATATCCGGCGTGACCGGGGCCCCCTCTCCCATTTTTTGTCTTTGCTCTCTCTGCCCTCGAGTGGCTAGTGGTAAATAGTTCTTATTCATGATTTTTCACGGGGGATTCTTCATAAGGATTAGGAGTGAGAATGGTAGTGTCTGAGAGAAGTGGTTCTATTTGCTGTGTAGTACAACAGGATAAATTTCGAGAGTTTAACAGCAGTTTAGATTTTCAAGTAAAAGTGTGAAGATACTTAACATAGTTTCCTTACAGTTGCTTAAAATATCTTTTGCGGTTGTTAGCTCATCAATTATCGAAAGATTCATGCACGGAGTAGTACATTATGTGAGTTACGAGTAGTCTACTATTTCTTATTATACTAAAAACACCACGTTAAGGCGTCAAAAGACCGGCGGACCCACCGAAGCCAAAGACATCCTCAGGACACCCGACCGCTGCCAAAAAGCATCGATTCAAAGCATCATTCACAGCAGACTTGAACGCCTGCTCCCCCACGCGGGCAAACGCAGATGAATGCTCCGTCGGAACCAATTGGGGCATAAAACAACGGCCGAACTGTGCAGCTTACCCCTGAACAAGCTTCAGTGCAAACAGGTGGCTCTCAACCGCAGCCCACGTGCTTCTCGTGAAGATTTTTGGTGGAGGAATGTGAGAGTGCAACCAATGCGCAGCATTGCTGAACACCCTATAAAATGTACAAAGGCCAGCAATATCTTGTTTGTGGGACAGGCTCACCAAGTTAACAAGACGATTTAGGAGAGACCAGTCAAATTAGGCACTCCAAGGCACTCCAAGAGAGGCAACGTAAAAACTTAGAAACATCTGTGGACCACCTCAATATCCCCGAACACTGCATTGACATCAGGCGGGAGTCCCAGCCTTATTCGGGCTGGACCCACGTGTGGTATATCCTGATAGCTTATTCGGGCCCACATGTGGTGTATCCTGATAGCTTATTCAGGCCCACAGGTGATGTATCCTGATAGCTTATTCGGGCCCACATGTGATATATCCTGATCCCGGTTCTTCGTCATTCCTCATTTGGTTGTAAGCCTGTATCTGATGTAAATTACTTGGGCTAATAAATGTTTCCTAATGTTTCCAAATATTTCTAGCCTGTTAGAAGCGCGAGAAATAAGGCGACTGAAGTGAACGTCTGTAGATTTTATCCAACCCGAGGCCCAGTATCTCCAAGGAATTGGATGCCTGCACCACAGTCTCACCAATAATGAGAGGTGGAGGCGGAAGGAAATAACGTCTTGTTTGCATTCAATTCCATACTCTCGGATCTGGACCAAGCATCAATCCACTCCAAGTCCTCATTCAAGGGCAGAGCTGCAGCACTACGCTGATTAAGCGAGCTGACAACAGCTGCCGCAGTAGATTCATCGGCACAGTTGAGCATGGTGTTTTATAGCGATGACAATGCATCACTGGTGTTCATCATTGGGACTCGCGGTCCACGAATGCTATGAAGAACGCCTGAAACAACATTTACAGATTCACTCAAACAACCATCGGTATATACACGTTCTGTGCGATCAGAAATAAAGTTACGAATGATTGTTAAGATCCTACCACCAACACCAAACGACTCTGACTAACGCAACAGCGCTGCTAGGTTGACCCTATTAGAACCTTTATTAATTTCAACACATTTTACTATTGGGTTTTCAATGCCGTACAACTACTGGCGTGGTGGCGGATGTGAGGAATGTGTGGTTTAAGCTATTTTTTCCAAGGGAAGTACTCCCTGGTTACTTGAAATGCCTCGCCTAAGCCGAGATTCAAACGCTGGTCCTCTCGGCTGCGAGGCTATCAAGCTACCAGATAGCCATGGAGCCCACGTTTGTATAGGATATTAAATGTTCCACCGAAATCCAGCAAGACAAGACTTGCCTCAGAACGGTGATCTAATGTCGGCTGCAGCAGGTACGATACAGACAACAGAACGTCTCGACAACCTAATCTCTTTCTGAGCCCAAATTGACTCGGATGTAGCAGGTTAACCTTCTCAATAAAGTTCCTCAGTTGACAGGCAACCAATTTCTCAAGCACCTTTGACAGAATAGGCTTCAAGCTGATCGGTCGGCAATTCATTACGTCTGGCTGAGCTCCAGTGGTCGATTAGGAATCACGGCAATGTTCACAGAGCGCCAGTGAGGGAAACTACCCTCTCGTGTTGGGCGCCTGAAGACAATGTTCAACTAAGCGCTGGAGTATGAGACAATTTTTCATAAAATAAGGGAAGCATACCCTCAGGATCCACATCTCCACATGAGTCGAGATTCTCCGACAGTGCATTCATAGCGCATGACTTAAATGATAGCGAAGTCAACCAAGGTCTAAGACGACATCTACTCGGCAGCGTCAAAATGTCCCGACTCCGTTCGCTATCAAAATGAGATGACAGAAGTTCTCCCTTGAACTACGGGAATCACGAGAAGACCACCACTGGGACCGACAAAAGTCGGCAAGGAAGCCTCGGCACCAAACACTGCCCTCTTTAAGTCACAATACTATCTATGCGGATTTCTAATCCGGAGCCAAGACCTCGCCGATTCCACAGCTGAGCGCACTCGTTGACCAGCTTTTTCTCGACTCATCGCCCCTCTTGAGTTAACCATTTCACGTGTTCGCAAGATCAATGTCATGCATGACCAGCAGCTTGTTTAGCTTCAAATGCTATCCTGCATTCAGCGTCAAGCCACGGTTTGCCCCGCTAGCGGACCGGGATGACCCTTTTTCGGACAAACCGCTTCAGTACCTTCACAGCTAGGTTATTGAGGTCCGAGATAGGGTCAGCACAACACACAATGTGACGTCACAGGAGCTCTCTCACAGACAAGGTGATCACATTCCTATTAACTTCACACCAGTCAAACGCCTCCTTCTTCATATCAGCGACGGTCGCGACCTAGTTGAGTACCAGATAAACGAATGATCTGAGGTGCCAATAGGAGAGCGAACAGAAACACTAGCGCAGTCCGGATCATCTGTCATAAGATAATTACCCTCTGTATCAGTGGAGCCCTCTACAAGCTGCGTGCAGCTAGCTAAATTGCAGAAATTCAGTGCAGTGCCACCATGAGCCATTTGGAGATACCGAGCCATGCCAGTCCTCGTGGTGATAGAGATTTCAACTCCAGTTAACGTAACTGCGAGGAGGTCGCGGAGTTTTTGAGTTGTTAAACGCAAATACCTCAATGCGAAATTCTTCTGGATACATGTTTTAATGAGCTGCTGAAGTTAGAACAATGTAAACGTGCACTACAGTTTCTCAAAATTGCAACGATTCCTTCAATAGATGCATGGAGTAGCCAACTGCAGGGCAATAAAGAAATCCTAAAAAACTGAGATTGTGTATGTCTGAGTTAAATTTAAACTTTAGAGGAACTCAAACAGCTCACTCCAGATGACTCTCTTAGGGCCGAGCTGTTCAGTGCTTCGGCTTCATTGAAAGACATAATAGTTTCGGGTAATTTGACTGCTAAGGTGAGACGCTGGCTTAAAGAAATCTTGGGAAACCTGTTCAATTCATGGAACTATTTTACGATGCGAAAACAATTCAAAATACGTTTGTCATTTTTCTTTAATGAGGTCATACCAGGCGATATGTGATACGTTTTTTAAAATTTAGTGTGCGCAGTAATGAACCGGGCCTCAATTATCACTGTTTAATTCGCTCAATAAACTTTAAAACGTTCCTCGCGTATTGGGCTACCGATGTACAAATAAAGTAACTCATTCTACTCATACGTGATAGATAGCTTCTTAGTCAACACTCATATTTCGATTGGGTTTAACACGTTGACTCTGAAGTGGGTCATATATGGTACACGCGATCATCTAACCTAACCTAATGTAACCAAAGCACTATCATGTATAAATACAAATTTTCGAGTTTCTTCAAATTTGTGTTCATCAATCGAATAAGCTAGTTTTGATTAGGAAGAAAATTAATAGAGTAACCAAACTTGTGAAACCAAAATCCTTCATTTTTAAATTCACAGAAGAGATATTTGTCGGCATGTAATTTTACCTATGTGGAGAATCGAAGTCAATGTGTTAAGAAATCAAACGCTACAATATTTATAAAATTATAATCTGATTTCTAAAGTCATTTCATCTTTTCCTGCTCGACCCATTCATCACTCCTGTCACAATCAAATACCTGGTAAGTTTCTCAGATCTTTCCTCGACCGCAGGTAGCATGAATACGTAAAGCTTTACTTACGAGCCTTTGCTAAGTAGAAAAATTAAAAATTTACACTGGAGTAAAATATAAATTCCCCGTGTAGAATAAGGTTTCCCTTTACAAGATATGTAAAATTGTTTTTGAAATTGAATTACGTACCAGTCAGTTGATAAGAAAAAAAATAGGTCCTTACGTATTATCGGGAGGACTTTTGATTTTTACTTTTTCTTTTTTTTGCACAGGGTTTGTTGGTTAGTATGAAGATCTTTGATTTAATAAACGCGCACTGAGGAAGAGGCTGTTGTGTTCCTTCAGGAGAAAAGTATCTTGCCGGCTGAACGAATCTGTCCGAACAATCACAAAATGAAGCTCTACTTTGGCTCGCGCATTTTCTGGCAATGTAACGTCAAGTCATGCAAAAAGAAGGTGAATATGCGAGTGAACAATTGGTTTGCCGACAGTCGGAATTACAAATGTAATGGTTAGGTTAGGTTAGGTTAGGTTAGGTTAGGTAATTCCGGTTTGTTAAAGGTCCTCCCGATAATACGTAAGCACCAAAAAATATTTGAACAGTACAAGTATACTGAAGTTGAATCATTGCACATATTTTACTTCACAGAAAGTTTACACTATGTTGATTTAACATCAAATTATTACAAAATATCTCGGAACAATACCCGTCCGCCGCAGGTGTAATGATCACTGAAGAATATTCCTTGGTGAGGGCATCCCATGCCTAACATTTTCATACAATTCGTTATGCAGGATTATTGTGACTGTCGCTCCATTAGAACCTCAACTTCATTTGGAATTCAGAAGGGAAGCAATGCAGCGACGATTTTCCAACGATGGCAGCGTCATTTGGGCCCCCAAAGTCGATGCTTTGTTCACTTGAGCACGTCTGGGTGAACTCGAAAGCCGAGTCGGGAATGAAGTCTGGCGCAATTTTGATTTTCAATGGTTAAGTTTCTCTCAATGGTCGTCGTAGAACGGGCTGATAATTGAAAATTCTTCTTAGCATTTTGGGGTCACCGATTTTTCCAATCGCTTTTGTTTTTCTTCGTGTTGTATCGGAGAAAGAAAGACTCATCTATTTTCCATTGGTTTCAAAATAGTTGTTCCAGTAATTCATAAATTGGTCATTCCAGTTTTATCGATAATATGCTGAAATGATTATAGATTTGTTTCAAAGTAGCAATGTTGAAAGATTTCTTCATCTAATACCCTCCATTGCTTTAGATTATTAGTTGTTTCCAAGACCGATGAATTCTCCTGCAAGGAGGACCTTTCGTAGAAAATGAAAACTTCCTTTGTAAGTTTATAGCCTAACGGAAATTCCCTTATTACATGAATAAATTCACTAAAGGAATTTTTTTCAGTAAAATAGCGAGAATTAGTTACACTTCTTCCTCAAGAGAGCAGAAATGCTTTTCGTCTTTTCCATAGGTAACGGAAATTTATTCAATCTTCTCTATAAATAACAGACCTTTTTTCATCTTTCCCGTAGATAACGTCCGCATCAAGAAATGTTAGTATCTCTGAATAATGAAGAGAGACCTCAGAAAATCTTTCATGAAGACGTAGTTTGGTTCGTCGCTTCCTCGAACCAAACACAAAAACAAATTTCCGTAAAATGTGAGGCGAGGTCTCCTGTGCACCACTCCCCCTTTTCAACAAGGACTCGGTAGATCAGTTTCGAGTCTCGCGGAAGAAACAAGATAAACTTGGAAGGACCCTCGCCCGCCTGTAGCTCGTTTCCCAATCATTTGAGAAGCCAATATCGCTGCGTTGAGGACGCCTGAGAGCTGACTGGCCAGTTTTTGCGAACAGAAACCGAAAGTGGAAATTTTCTGACGCCCATCTGACGCGCTGCGTCGACCAGTTGGCGCCTCGGCTCCACCTCGAAGGGTCAAGTGGCATCCCTTTGGTGGAACTTGCTACTCTCAGTCATTGTGGTTTGTTTTTTGGGTTTTCTGAACTCGCTTTGTTCAATCTTGACGTTTTGGAGGATTTGGCCTTGCTATGTTCGTTGTGAATGTTTTGAACTGGTTTTGTACAGGAACTTAGTACATTGCGGTTAGCTGCTTGAACATTCTGGACTTGATTTGAAGCACTTCAAATGGTGGCAGACAGGGTAACCTGTTGTACCAAGGGCTCTATATACTTCAAACCAAGTGTTAATTTTAGTAGTTGTCCCTGCACGTTTCTCAGGAAGCTATTGCTGGTAAATGACATGTGAGAGATAGCGGTAGTTCAGATGTAATATTATTAGTTCCATGAAAGTCTACGGAGAGCGGTAAAATCAACTCTACATAGTTCGGTTCCAGGTACACATGGTCCAAAGTACAACAGGTTTCCCTGCGTGTCAATATGTTTACTTAAATTTTGAATAAGAACAAGTGATTTTATATCACTGGTGTGAAAAACTCAACTTTTCCTATAATGTTCTAACACACCGAATATTTTTTTAACGGAATTCAATTCAGGTTTTAATTTCGAGAAACCTAAGTATGACTTAATATAGATCTTTTAACTGATACGGTTATTCGAGCAAATATGGTCCTCAAAATTCCCTCAATGAATTGAAATATGTGCTGCAGATTCTGTTGTATTTGTATTTTGTATCGTACTATGCATATACGTACGTTAGTATTTTGTATAGCCAAGCCGAAGAGAAGGTTCTTCGGGCTTAGAGAGAGCTATTGAAGTATTGTATTCAAAGCTCGTCACCTGCCCTAATAACTGACCACAGCTTCCAAACGAACGACCCACGTTACTTCACTTAACACCACTCCACCTCTTCAGAATATTATCACCGTACTTTAAGTTCGCAGTTGCTCCAGCACCCTCTTGCGTTGAACTAAAAACTATACGTATTTCCTAACTGACCTATCGGATATCCGAGATGTCACATACCTTCCATACGTAAAAATTGAAACGAGCAATGGGATTACTACAGCTTAATCGTGTACATAACTTCTGGGAAATAAAAGACGAGAGATTTTTGGTAAAACACGAAAATTATTTTACGTATTTATAAGTACGCATACATAGATATATATTATACTAATAATGCACTTATTTATCACCTATTTGTTTCGATTAAATACTTTCATAAACGATAAAGTTATCTAATCTGATGAAGTGAATCTATTACCTAAAATGAAATTGGCGCAACGAGTTCTTAGATTCTTGTTACAGGAATTAAGGCTGAACACCAGAGCAGGACTATGCGCTCTCAGTTAGCCAACATGGCTTAGTAAGGAGGCAGCACTGCAGTAAATTCACATGAGCTCTCACAAGCGATATGTTGATTCAGACTCTGCTATTGAGATCTAGCTTCCGTACTCGAGAATATTGATAGCCACATCTGCATATTAAATTGCTACAAATATTGTACATCATGTAAATTTATTCCAAATAGTGAACTAGTCACTCTTTGAAATCAGTACACCGAGTAATATGATGCCCTTTGTCCGATAGGATGTTCTATAAATTAAAGCCTTATCATGTTTGGAGCTCAGAATGATCGTCGGAATTAAACCTACATTGATACATGTGCAAGCTCCACATCTGTCCATTTTCATGTTATCGGTAACCCGGAGAACTGGCAGGAATCTGGAATTCTCACGAGTTATTCTAATAAAAATGGCACTTCATTCGACAGTTCATTTAGATGAAATGCTTGAATCAAATGCTTCATTCTGCTTATTTGGTGACCTTATCAGCCGTCTTAAAACAGGGATAACGTCAGCATCCATAGTCACCAGTTATGGTAAAATAATACTTGCCCAAATGATGAAGAAAACTCCATTAATTGCGTTATCAGTACTACACACTTTTTCAAGTGTGGGCAATGAGTATTAAAAAAATTCGGAAAGAGGAAGATAATATTAACGAGCCTTAAATACCATCCGATATATACCAGTAGGTACAAGCAGATACCAGTAGATACTAGCAGACGCGAGCAAAAAAAGGCATGTACCAGCATAGACCAGCTGTTACCAAGAGGTGTAGCAGATAAATACTATTAGGAATAAAGGCCTCGCTATTGAATATTACGTAAGGGTATGAATTTATATGAACCTAGGTTTTTGCTACATGTTTACATTTTCTTATTGCCGCATACATGTACTATAAGTTCCCTTTATTGATTCTAACACGTTTTACCGTTAGATTTCCAATGCCTTATAACTACTGATGCGTGAGTGGTGAGTTTAAGGAAATGCTTAAGCTTCGATTTCGAAGGGATGCACTCCGTGGTTCCATGAAAATCACACCTGAGCACGGAATCGAACCCTAACTGCCTTGCTGTGAGGTATCATGTTTACCAGTGCGTCATAGAGCTCCTAATGCATATGCTTTTCAGAATATTGCCAATTTCTATAGTGAAACTAATTTTTGATTATCTTTCAACCTCACCTTAACAAAGAAAAACAGAAAAATTCAAGTTTAAATGACTGATTAGGTGAGAGAACTACCGATAAGCTGCTGGGTATGAATAATATCGGGCGCAGATGTACCTCGAGCCTAAGAACAGGTCATTGAGGTAAATGTGTGTTATTTTTATCGTCAAAGACACCATCATGCATTAGGACACAAGGGTCACGATTAGGAAATATGCTTTAAATAATAGAAATAGAAATATGCCCACGTGTTTTCGTGGGCTCCATGGCGTACTGGTTAGCGTGATGGCCTCGCAGCCTGGACGTTCGGGTTCGAATCCTAGCTCAGGCAATGCATTTCACGTAACCAAGGATTACTTCCCTTGGAAACGGAGGCTTAAACCACACATTCCTCACATCCCTCACCACACCAGTCTTTGTAAGGCATTGAAATACCAACGGTAAAACGTGTTGGAATTAATGAAGGCTCTTTTTTCAAACTAGACTCGCCTTCATAAAATCAATTTTTAATATGAGGGATCTAATCAAGCCACATTCATGATTGTGTTCGTACCGAATCAATTTTGAATTAAGAAAACTTATCATCAAGGATCAGGTCAGCTTCACCGGTGTCCGAGTCCCCGCCACGCAGAGCTGTCCTTTAGAAACCGTATTTAACATCAATAGAAATAATGTTTTGATCATTTTAAGATCACAATCGAAGGGGACACAAAACTATTACTTCTCGTAGTCATTATTTGGAGTTTTCTTATGAACCATTCGTGATTATCTTTGTGATTTTGGTAACACTTTTTATGACTTTTGACTCACAACTTTTGGAAACACTTGGCCATCGGTGACTCAGTCGCAAAGCCTTCAAACCTGGGAAAAGAATGTGCACTTTTGTTCATACCTCAACAATTGTTTGCATCGATTTCACATGAAACGATGTTTCTACATTGATTTCATTACAGATCACAGATGAAGAATTTCTTTCAAACTAACGTCGAATAACGATGCCTTTTGAATGGAAAAATAGAATAAATTCATATGGAATAAATTCATATTCCACGTTTTCTAGCTAAGCATCGATGCTTGAGGGAAAATCCAAATTATTCAGCACGACAAAATTCTCATAGCACAATGAACTATTTTCGACGTCTTTAAGCCGTTCAGATGGGCAGGAAGTTCAGCTACCAGCACGGAGACTTCCATTGGAAGAGTATAGCGTTGCTTGGTGCCTCGGCTGTTCTTCCTGGTCCAAATGACACTGCTGGATTTAGAGGAGCCGTAATGCTGTGGAAGAGGGTGAGCCGGGCTGTAAGTCGGTTAGCTCAAGGCAGGTGCCCGGCGCACAGGCAACACAGGGTTTTCCTAAAAAGAAAGGTCGGGGTTAATGTATTTGAGAAAGTTCGAAACTGAATTACCGTGTTTTTGTTCGGGAAACCAAGCCAGAGCTCAATGCTGTTGCTGTATTTGTCCTTACGCAGCAAAATAAGTCGTAAATCATCAACGGACGCCACATGACTTGGGGAGACCAATGCGATTATGTTGGAAAAAAAAATTTGGGAGGGATCTGTAAGCTGAACAACGGCATCACTTTTGAGACATCCTAAATTCTGAAGAAGTATAAGAGAAACATCAGTCACACAAACGGAAATAGAAAAAAGCTGAGCACCAAGTTCACGCTACAAAAATAGTAAAATCAATGAAGACATTTGTATTTATCTTACCTTTTCGAGTAGGAGAGGGGCAAGACTTTTGATAAATGTACGCAATTAAACGGTGCAATAACCGTGCGTTTGAATATGAAATATTCATTTTTTTAGGATTACAATCTTCACTCAATCGCCTTTCCGTCGCTTCGAAAGAATTTTTTGAGTTTAAGTCAAAAACTTCCAAATTAACTATTTTACTTCTCTTTATACATTGATGATAGCAATCAATATATACAAAAAATTCAGTGCTCAACGTGAAAATTCATTTTACTTGCTCGAAAATAGTTTTTACATTCCCCCAAAGCTTGAAGTGGAAATGCCATTTTTCAAATTTAATTCTTTCTTTAAATAAATTCTTAGCACTTTAGACTTCCTCATTGCCATTGCCATTTCACCACCCACCTGCTGTTCTCCAGACTGTTGGCAATTCTGCACAATGAGTCACCTTAACGAAAATTTTTATGCAGCCAAAACTGGTTTAACTTGAGCTACTTCTCTAACAGCTTAGCAGGTAAGTATTAGTACCCCATGCCATCATTGATACGTAAGCACTCGTAGTAAACGTTCCATTAGCAAATTAAAGCAGGTGTTCTAGTAGTAGTCCGTATTTAAAAAAAAATTTACTTCATATGGAAAGTTCAACAAATTTAGGTTCCTAATTTTATAAGAAAAGCATTCTTCAAGCGTGCATTTTAGCACTAGGGTAACTCGTACTAAGTCGAGTGATTCAGCTCATTCTCTGTACGATACCGAGCAGCTGACCGTAAGTGCAATGAGTAATTCTTCACGATGCTCAACATTGAGATAAAGTCATTTCGTATTTAATTCAAGGGTACTGCAAAGCTACCTCTTAAATTAAACAAGAAATGACTTTTGTGAGGTTTTACGGCACTAAGTTCGGTGTTTTTACGCTTTTCTGAAATGATTGCATACTTCGACAGTGAGAGATATGACACACCTCGGTCTATTGTTTTCGCCGAAGTATCTATATTAGTTGTAATTTTTGCCACCCAAGTATCTTGATGAATGAGGTGATATCGATAGGGCGGTGAAACAGTTAAACTGGGATACCTCTTCTACTGCGTCACATATATTTCTAAGTAGCGACAGCCCTTTTCTACTGCGTCACATACATTGCTATATAACAACAGCCATTTTCAACTACGTCACACATCTCTTTGTAGCGACAGATATTTTCTACTGCGTCACACACATCTCTATATAGCGACCAGCCATTTTTGTGAGCGGGAAAATGGAGAGGGGACAATTATTTTGATAGTTTTGCATCTTTTATTTAGGGTTTATTATTCTATTACAAATGAAGTCACAGGTAATTATGTGGCGATTTTTGTTTTGTTTTGGAGGTGTCTCTGTGAAGCAATGCGCGTATTTTTATTTTCGTTTATTCGAACAAAAGAACCTCTTGAGAAAATTTAATAGTTATATAACTATTTGAGTAGCGAAGATAAATATCAAAAGATTAAAGTTCATGATAATGTTTACAATAGAAATAATGCCAAACAACAATGCAGGTAATAATAGTAGCATGGAGAGTTATAATAATAATATAAATATTAAAAAATATACACAGGTATTTCAATATTAAAATTTGTACACGTATACGTATAGTCAATATTTAAGATGTCGAAAGATTTTCGCGCGAACAGTAAGAAATACTTTATCTAATCGTCTCATGAAAAACTTCTTAGCCCGAAAAGAAAGCGGAACGGGAAACATCCCAATCTGTGATCCGCAAAAGTCCGGGAGTCAGGACCTGTCATTGTACGTCACCCGAGTCGCTGACATCGTCCCAGCCTTTCTGCAGATGAAGTTTCCCAGCGGCTGAGGTAGTCACGAATCATAAAACATCGCTTCTTACGAGGACAAGTCTGCTGAGCATGAACGCAGAGGGCAAACATGTCACCAAGAACCGACATGTTACGCTTCATACAGATAGGATTTAGAATAAACGAAATCTGAAAATTGTCGCGGTGTAAATTTGGGCGGTGTTGCGCGGCGTCGCGAAGCATTGCGTGACGTTGTCGCTGAAGTGCTTCATCAATGAAGTCTGATGGATCTTTTCGAAAGACGATTTTTAGTTTCTGAGAAGAGAGTTATTTGTTTCTTCTTCGTGTACCAAAAATAGGTTAGCAGTTTTAAAAAAATTATCTATAAAGTGATTCCCTTTGTTTTCATGCCTAAAAATGAGTCGAATCCAGCCTTCATCGCACAAAGCAAACTTGGAAGTATCTGACAAGACTTGGTACAGATTTTCAAGGCAAACAGATACTTGAAGAACACATCTGTCAAGTCAATGGTGTTGTGCTTTAAGATAAACGTACGGGCCTTGACAGGATGCTCTTTGTCGTGTCAGATACTTCCAAGTAATTTTCGAAGGTTGGATTAGATTAGTTTCAGGCGTCTTGATAAAGTGAAATGCTTAGCATTCTCTTATATGTCAATATCTGAAGTTCGAGTATGACTTATCGTTCGTATACGATAAGCTTTATTTTTGATTTTACATGAAAACTAACATCTCAAGCACTTTATAAGTTTCAGCATAATGATAAATTATACAGAAACATTAATCAAATTGTCAATAGTGCATGTATGATGCAACTAATAAATTTATATGCTTAGCTAAACACTTTCTCTCATTCATGAATCCACTAATGAATTAATTTATACCAGTTGCTACCGCTCCTTCTGGCGAACAACAGAACTAGTTCCCTTAACTATTGAAAGCGACATTTTTCCACCAGGTGTTTAATTAAAAGTGTCTTCGAGAGCATCATATTGTTGCATTTAGACTCGTTAGTAAAATGCTATTCCATGTGTTCCCAGTAAGCACCAATGCTTATGGAGGATGAAAAACATACAGGAAAACTAGATTTTCATAAAAGCTCGTACCCCCGATATGAATTGCAGTACTGTAACAGGATATTTTTAGTCAAGCAAACAAATAAACGAACAAACAGTTATTTCAAGTTTTTATTAGTGTGCAGATTCAAGCCAGAAACATTTACTATAAATTAACAAGAACTCATGCACACACTAGGGAAGCTTACGTCGCAAAATACTGCAGTTCGCAATTTCTCACTAAACTAATGAAGTAAAAGGCCTCGGTTTGCAGGCTGAATCTGTGAGAGTAAGCGCTGGAACGCTGGAAGGTTGGAACGCTGGAAGGCTGGAACGCTGGAACGCTAGAACGCTGGAACGCTAGAACGCTGGAATGCTGTCCTAATTTTATTTCGATGATTTCGTTAGAGATAGTTTTTTTCTTTGCCAACTGTGATGGATGAATACTCAAACCATGCTCCTTAGTAGTGTTATCTTGTTTTACCCCTCAGGGGGCATAGGATAGGCCAGAGGCAATAGAGGTATGTAGGTTAGTTAGGTTTATCTATCCTATGCTATGGGGACTAGCGCCTCCAGGGGAGCACTGCTAGGCTACCTCAGCTTTAGATAGGCCTTCGGGACTTCAATCTTTTGTACCCACTTTGCTTCTTTCCGTTTTCATTACTTATTCGCTATTTCTTATATGTCTTTTCTTCCTCTTCCTTCTTAATTCACTGTTTTTATGAGCAGGGGATCTTGTGGGGGAACACACCCTGTGCATAGATTCCACGTTCTCTTAAGTCCATACTAAATGGTCCCTACTCTTTCGGTGCGAGATAGTTTGAGTTTCTGAAGCGCTGCTTTCACTACTACTTCTACTACTTTTCTTATTTTTGTAAGTCATGAATTTTTGCACGGTGTTCTTCATACTTCACATATCATTGGGGATTTCTTGCGGCCATTTTTCTCAATACTTTTACGGATGATGCAACCATAAAGTAAGTTTTATTGGCTCTATTGAAATGAAAATAATATTTACGGCTTGAAAATGGCTGAAAGCTTGCGATTGTTAAATCGATTAATTATGAATTAGCTGTCGATCGAAAGTCACATTCAGATATCAACGATACAAGGCAGTGACTTTCTTTTCATTGTAATATGGGCTTGGTTCACTTCCGAAGTAATACAATGTCATTCAAAATATGCAGTACTTTTTAACGCTTGCACCGCTGAAACACAGCTCAAAGGTTGACAATTGTCATGCAAAATCAAGAATGTCGCAATTAACAAAATGCCATTCAAAATATGCAGTACTTTTTAACGTTTGCACCGCTGAAACACAGCTCAAAGGTTAACAATTCATTCCAAATATGGAGTACTTTTTAACGAGTCTCCGATTGAATCTCCAAACTCTGCGGGAAAAATGAAACTCCTTCACTTTAGCTTTGAGGTCGAACACCGAATTCGGTGTCTGACATTAGTTCAGGTTGTACCAATCAGTGAAAATCTCGGCAAAAGTTTGCTTCCAATTTCCGCCAAATTTGCCACTATAGGCATCTGCAGACTATTTCCTGACCAGGAAAATACAAAACTTTGAATATCTGATCTGGAACTAGTAACTACAAATGAAATTCGGCATATTGAGACCCATGGGTGGCCGTGAGAAAGAGAGTGACACTCGTAGAAATTACTGAACGATTGTTTGCTTGAATTCAGAAAAAGAACCAGAGATTCATAGGGAAAAGCGTCCAGACTTCGGTTTTTGAGATGCGACAAGGAAGTAAAAGTTTGAAAAAACTGCATTCTTCAATAAGTGAGATGAAATACAATTTCAAGTGCATTTCTTTAATCGGATTCAATTATTACAGTAGACATCATTCACATAGTTTAGTTTGTAAGAAGCAGCGGTTAATTAACACGGCGGAGCAGTACGCTGTGTTATTCCAGGTAAGAGAGCTGATGGAGCAGGTGGAACACGATGTTCAATGCTTATGCCTACGCTCATGTGCCACCCAAATTTGCTGCAATATGTACAGGCTTTTTGGGACACAAAGTACACCAAGAGAAGCCATGGTTGAAAATCAACTTCCCTACGTCTAAAAACAAAAATGCAGTGGAACCCCATCTTGTTACGTGTAAAAACATTGTGACGCTTCTTTAGATGTAAAAATATTCATAGAAACACATGATTCCTATATTATGGCTCGGCTCTCTTTGCCCCTCCATTCATCTTGAAACTCTTTGCTTCTCGCAATCTAAACATGTTTTGATAAAATATTTTTACATAGCCTAAGATGTTTTCTATAGAATTGAATATGACACGTGAAATTCGGGCACCAAATCTCCTGCGTTAGTACGTAAATATTATAATTTAGTTTAGGGAAAGAATATGACGCGTTAAATTCGGGCGCTGAATCCACTGCATCAGTACGATAACCGTATATTTTAGTCGGGAAAGAGTCGTCATTCAGAGCGCACTGTCAAACGAATATCATTTTGATACTCTTCAATGAGCTGCAGATTAAAATTAGCTTTAGCTGCACTTGGACTCACTTCACAAAATCATTCCAAAGCTCAAGTAGTGATGCTTTTATTACGACACCTCACGAATAAGCAACGTCTATTTTTTCGTTGTAAGATTATCACTTTCTTAAGAGTTATTCATCAAATACCTAATAAATACGACCGGTATATTGCCGGCTGAAAAGTTTCTACACTGAAAACTGAAAGTTTCTACACTGAAGTTTCTACATTGAAGCTCTTACACTGAAATTTCTCCACAGAAAAGTTTCTACGCTGGTTTCTACACTGAAGCTCCTACACAGAAAAGTTCCTACCTTGAACTATTCCAAGCAGTTCCCACACACGTGACATCGGAGCGGACGTGTTTGATTAATCATCAATGGCTTATAAACATCCATGTGTAGCTAATGTGCACACATAGAGAACAACATGCGAAAGTCAAACTGGTCGATATACCTCTAAATCGCTCCCCAAGTCCAACTATTCAGAACAGCCGTTCACTTCATCCAGACTTCATACATGAGGCTCTAGGTTCTGACAATGTCGCACGTGAAAATTTAATTCACAGCGTGCCGCACGTTCATATTCTTCTGATTTTTCGAATGCGTTGAATTTGAGATATTCAAGAAAAATAAAGTAGCAATTAGCCTCGCCATTCAATGGGAAACCAGGGAGTGATGGTGGATTTTTTTTCTGAATTGTAGAGTTGAGCGTTGAGAGGCACGCATGCCAGGGCCAGAATTTGATTGGGTCGCTGCAGGCAAGAATTAAGTCTATAGGGCATTCGTCAATGAACTGATATTTCAATTTGGGTCTCATGAATTTTAATGTTTTAATTTAGAGGCTCAATTTTATCTTCGTGTTTCATTTGTAACGGGTGAAGTTAATCGGGAGAATGAGGGAAGATTTGGGGAAATTCTGGGAATAGAGGCTGCAGTGCAGAGCTGAGAGCAGACGCTGCAGCACAGAGCTGAGAGCTGACGGTGCTGTGCAGAGCTGCGAGCAAATGCTGCAGTGCAGAGCTGAGAGCTGACGCTGTTGTGCAGAGCTAAGAGCAAATGATTCAGTGCAGAGCTGAGAGAAAATGATTCAGTGCAGAGCTTAAAGCAAATGATTCAGTGCAGAGCTTAAAGCAAATAATTCAGTGCAGAAGTTTCAGCATTAATAATTTTAAAAAATCCAAAGTTACTTCAACTTCAGAAGCGCGAATTAATCATTGTGACAATGCGATATGGGTGCAATTAAAGGCCCAACACCTTTTGTTCTCCGAGTGCTGCGCGGGAATTTCCCGAAATGACGCATGGAGAGACTGTGACCAACACACACAGCTCTTTTTGACCCAGCTTGTTGGGCAATCAGTTCTCGACCCCGCAGTGAGTAAATACAACATTCAAAAAAGACTCCAACAACATTGGATCGTCGACACTGAAGCACCGATTTCGCTCTTAATAGATTCATTGAATAGGGCGTTTTTCTCGTCGTTCATATTACTCTTGGTATTAAACAGACACTCGGTAGCCGAATATTAAGGGCATTTTGGTCGTGCGGGATTTCTTTGTGACATAAGAAACAATGTGTTCATGATTCTTCTAGAGTTTTATGAGTGGTTCTGAAGCACAAACTGGATTTTGATATATGAACAAGAAAAGTTTAGTTCCAGCGCCAATCAAATCAGAATTGTTTCATTTGGAAAGCAAAAATTAAAACGACTCAGTCAAATTATGAAATCAACAATCCATTATGAAATAAATACAAGATTATACACGAGAGCATTAAAAATATACAGAATACAAATGGAGAGTAAACGCTTTGATATGGAAAATGTAAGCAACTCAAAAAGTAAAGTTATGCAGCGTTTGCTGTGCAAAGAAGTAAACAATGACGAATGTAAAGTTAAGCATGTTTTGCTATGTAAAACGTAAACAATTCAAAAAGTAAAGTTATGCAGGTTTGCTCTGTAAAAAGATGAACAATACAGAAAGTGAAGCTATGCAGGTTTTGCTTTTTGAAAAAGTAAACAATATAGAAATTGAATCATGCAGATTTTGTAAGTAAAAATTAAACGATACAGAAAATGAAGACATGCATATTTTGCTCTATAAAAGAGTAAACATTATAGAAAACGAAGTTATGCAAATTTTGCTTTGCAACAAAGTGAACAAAGTAGAGAGTGGGGTCGTACATGTTTCACCCAACAGCGATGGCGGATAATTATCCGCCATCTCTATCGATGTTTTTCGATGGTGGAATTGATTTTTCTCAACCCTGCTTATGTCTTCATAACGTTGGGCTGCTTTCACCCACGTACATCACTACACATATACGTAGTGCACAATCGTGCCCAGTCCCCTCAGGGGCATGTGGGGCGTTTTGTCGGGTACAGTAGTTTTATCACTGACTCTTACTGTATGCAAGGATTTTATGATGTTTTCGTTTAGGGTATTCTTCGAGATCAACTTCATTCAACACGTAGGAAAAGATGAGGAAGCGCTGGAAAAAGAGAAAACTACCATTATATCTTTCTATTGAATGAGAAAACTTTAATTTTTACTTTAAAAATAGAACTCATTTTAACGACAGCTTCAAGGTCTTTCTTTTCGCTTATTTTTCAGTCTTTCTCTATACGTTGGAATCGAGAAATAGGACATCAATTTAGTTGTCCCTCGTAAATTGATAAATACATCAATTAATAGGAAGATTGCGACGTCAGGCAATTTTAATCTTTGACCGACAATGAGTTTATTTTCAGTGTCACGCGTTCCCAAATGAGCAATGAAATAGATTAGAGATATCATAAGGCCGCGTTATCTTATCTTGTGCACTCATCGTGCTTGGCATTCTCTTACATTTTGTACGATTTATAGTTTAAAAAAAATTGACAATAATATGAGTGTTCTGGATTGAATAATATAGAATATATGGTATACTATACGTGTATGATAAAAGGAAGTATATATTTTATTCTATACGTTCGGGATGGTTATACGTAACAGATAGACATGAATAGTTGGAATAATTTGCATTGGTTATAATTTCTTAAACTAGGGAATGGAGGACGTAACCAAATTAGTTTCCGTCTAAAAAGAATACGAATTGAAACATAATGGGCTTGTTATGAACGCTTATTTGAGCAAGACTTATTTCTCTTCAATTTTCTTCCAAATTATTCCAAATAAATCCTTAAAACTGAGAAAATTGCCAGCAGGGCAGAATATTTTGAATATTTGAGTTTATTAATCATTTCATCATTCGCCAACAGTTCCGTAAAGTATGTTCAAGGTAGAAATCGACATGCTAAAATACTGGATGAATTGAGGACATTCAACGTTACCTTCCTTCCATTACACTCGCAGTATATTGCTTTTGGCTGATGATGTGCACTATCGAACGTTAGAGGAATCTCGTTAATCTACCTCTGTTTAAAGTGCACAAAGATAATTTTATTACAGAGTAGTTTGCTTCATTTGTTGTACGGCAAACTTTGCATTAAGCATTTAATATTCAATCAAAATTGTAATGTCTTGATCCCTTCCAGCTCAGGTTTTGTCTGAGTGAGCTAGGTACCACAGAACAATGTGAAAAACTCTTACTAAGTGAAAATCAGTGCATTTGAAACACTTATTTTCCACAAGCCATACTTGGCTGGCGCTGTACTAAAATCAACAAGAAATCACAAAAAATGAATGAAACTTGAAAGAAATGCTGCTTACGAGTCCAAATAAGTAACGAAGCTTCAAAAGAAATCTCCGTAGAAGCAATAAGAGGTTTCCCCTCTTTTCCTGGAATAGTGTTCATTTGATATAATAGAATATTTCGAACAAGATATAGCGCAAAATTTTGTTACTATTCATTTAGTTCATTCGTGGTAGGCTTCTGCCAATCGCTAAGAGAAGTGGCACTGAGCCTATCCACCTGTCTAAAAGTCCGTGCAAATTTTATACAACGCTCGCTGAAAGATGCACGAAAGTTGTGAAAGAAAAAGCGAAGACTGCTTCAATAACAGGGCAAAAAGGCCAATTTCACTCGACTTTGTCGCTTACGCTCGGCCCACAGTCGGTGTCCCCGAAGCTCACTGAGAGCTTATGGACTCGAGAGAATATTGAGGTGGGACGCTATGGGTTTCGGGTCTCAAGGGACCGACCGAGAAAACTTTTACTCATTTGCCTATTTGGAAATAACTTCTTTGTTGAAATAGGAGATCACGTTGGGGTTTCCAGTCACTGAACAGGGCTTTCTATTTATGGATATACTTGTTTTAAGCGATAAAACATGCTTAGCCGCTAGTTCAAAACCAGAGAGAAAAACCGTGGAATATTTCACAGATTCTAAAGCTTGAGCACGAAGCGTTTCAGATTGCACTTGGAACACTTCAAAAGATTGTACTTTGTTAGGTATTTTCAGCGCAGGAACTTATGAGAGATATCTAAAACACAAGGAGCAAAGGTCTAAGCGGAGACTGGTATATCTGACGCTCGCTACTCCAAAGGTGACCAGACAGGCAGGGCAGGGTTGGTAAGGACTCAGACGACTACGACAGTTCCTTGAAGTGTCGTTCAGATTTCTGGGAGACATTCCTGTGCATTTCGAAATATTTCGAAGCCTTGATATTAAATCAAAGGCCTCAAAAAACTCTCCTAGACTGAATACTGAATCAAACTGAACGTGGCTCTTTAATCACTTCAGAAACAACTTTTCGAGTACGAGCATACGCCCACGTATTTTTCAACGAATGTCTATATATCCAGAAAATAATTGTTTAACTTTTTCATTTCGATCATGTTCATTTGGCTGAATTTTTGTTTTGTTCTGTAACACAATTTCAATTCGTCCGTTGATGGTAGAAATCGAATGGCCGCAGAAAAAATAAAACAATTTGAGCGACGGAAGTATCTCGAAAATTTAAAAATAAAATTGTCTACGTAGTATGGAACCGAGTTTGAAATTATTTGATACTGTGCTATTTTCACTTATTCAATGGATTTAAAATATAATACCCCCTAGTACTGACATTAAGCATTAGAATATATGTACATGTGTGGGCAGTGTTGAACATGGCTTTGCGTTGTTGAACGCAAAGTGTGGGCAGTGTTGAACAGTTCTGGTGGGCCATATAAAAATTAATTTTCTCACACAAAAGCATTTTTTGTTTCCTCGCAAACTTCACATTTTCATAGAAAACTCTTGCGCATCGCATTCTGCAATTTACGAGCAGCAATTTGTTGTCATTTAATTTCGTGCACAATGATTAATGCAAGACAATAAATTTCTTTCTAAAACCTTCCGGTGAATCGGACGAAGTCTCTGCCTGAAATATGATTGTTAGTCATATACGAATAACAAAATAAGGTAATTATTCTGGCCAGTTGCATGCGACAGAATTTGTCCAAATTACTCTATTTCTGAACACTAAATCTGCCTGCACAACCTACCCCTGTTAAATGCAATTACAAACTCTTCGTTTCTTTTTATTCGTACGTTTATAGTCTATCATTATGTCACATATTTTCTATTCAATCTACGCATATACTGTATATGTTTATATGTTGAGTAGAACCTGGAAGGCTGCTGAAAACTCCTATTGCTAATATGAGTCTTAACGCTGTGATGAGTCTTTTTAACGCTGTGATGAGTCTTTTTAACGCTGTGATGAGTCTTTTTAACGCTGTGATGAGTCTTCTTAATGCTGTGATGAGTCTTTTTAATGCTGTGATCAGTCTTCTTAACGCCGTGATGAGTCTTCTTAATGCTGTGATCAGTCTTCTTAACGCTGTGATGAGTCTTCTTAACGCTGTGATGAGTCTTCTTAATCCTGTGATCAGCTTCTTAACGCTGTGATGAGTCTTCTTAACGCTGTGATGAGTCTTCCTATAAATGCTAAGATAAGTCATGACAAAGTCGGGGTAAAATGAGGTGCCGATCTCTGGCTTAGTTTTTGATCTCTGCTCCGAATTTCTGTACTGGTGCTTCATCCAAACCGACATATGAAATCTATAAGGAGTAAGGCTCATGCAACTGCTTAGGAAAATATGAATAAGCGCAAAGAAAAACTTTCGCTGTGTATAGTACAAAGACCTTGGACGAGAATTATTTCAGAAAAAATAGCTAGAATGGACCTCAAAACCGTTCTTTGTGCATGTGTCTTTACTGTCGTCGCCATTAAGTCAACAATATTTGCACCAACTACCTGAAACATTGATGAAAGAAGCATCTGAATTTCAAGCCTCAAATCAGGCCCCTCAAGAAGAGCGTTTTACTAGGTTTTGACCTGAGCTCTCAGAGCGACTAAGATGTTGCTATCCTCGAGTCCAAAACGCTGGGCAGAATTGCCATCGCTTGGATGAAAATTGAAACCGTTTCTAGAAAATCACAGCCGCTATTGCATTCAATATTTATTAGTCCCATGGAACCTCCCCGCTGATGTTTCTTTAGGGTCGAATTTCTTACGAAGTTAGCAGAAAAATACAATCTCGCACGAGTATAGCTCGCTTGGAGGCCTTCGAGCGGAAAACACAACGAAGGCATTTTAAAAAACGTTCAAATCGCTAAACGATTAATTCAAAACGTCTTTTTCCAGTTTGGGAATTTATTTTGGTGAGGTAGCCTGATATATTCATTCTTTGCAACAGAATTCTTGATATTATGTGCCCCTCATTGGGAAGAGATTCCCTCATTCCGCTGTCGTCAGCTTGCGAGAGGGCCTTAGTGTTCGTATCAGGGAATTTCAGAACTGAAAAGCTCGTTCAGAATATTTCAGAACTGAAAAGGTAATTCCAGATATTTCAGAACTGAAAAGCTCGTTCAGGATATTTCAGAACTGAGTAGCTAGTTCCAGATATTTCTGAACTGAAAAGCTAGTTAAACATATTTCAGGGCTGAAAAGTTTGTTCAAGATATTTCAGAACTGAAAAGCTGGTTCAAAATATTTCACGGCTGAAAAGTTTGTTCAAGATATTTCAAAACTTAAAAGCTCGTTTCATATCAGGGTTTCAGCTGCGCAATACCCCTGACTTCATGTTGCAAAATTTATACTATTCTTTGAAGTATTGAATTCATAGGTTATATTTTTGTAAATGGGTAAAAAAACGGCTTCTGAGAGTTGATTAATTTTCCCAGGCTTCCAAGTTATTAAGCGCAACTCGCTTTCAACCTTGGAAGCCTCGGTGATGTTTGGGCTTTCACACCCAGGCCACACTGGGGTGCTACCGCTTTGTTTGCATGATGTACTTCCGCATATTCGCGAACAGTTGAATGAGACCGTTTCCCTCTGCCGTTTGATGATAGTGAAGCAAGGGAGTCCTATTAGGGATAGTTTGTAGAAAGTTATCCAGCTTCGTCTTGAAG